>RJWJ010024654.1:0-24654 GCA_004363605.1 Indri indri | reverse complement strand
CCAGGGTCACTCAGAACAAAAGGACAGAAAGGGCCTCAGCGTGGGGCTCCCAATAACCATCCTCAGAGGACCAATCAGCAAGTCTGCCTCATTCTGCCTCACTCTGCCCAGGAAGGAAAAGAAGCCACAGAATGGTGTTCCAGAGCTCAGGATCAGCTGAGCACAGTGGTCAAAGGCATAAGGGATGCTTAGTGGTCATAAGCCCTTGACCTTGGGGTCAAGGTTGGGAGTCTAGAGGAGGAGGAGAGATGAAAAGAACCAGGAGAAGTGGAGAGCAAGAGCCTGCTGAGAAGAAGATGTTCCAGAGGAATTAAACACAAGGACATGGGCAAGGCGAGGGAACTGGGTGTCGGTGGGATTTCAGGTTCGACCTCAGGTCAGCTCAGCTCCTAACAGAGCCCTTCTCCAAGCTGGTTTCTCTCACTCCTGGAGCCCGTCCTGATAGGGAACAGAGGCCACACACATCATTTTCCTTCCCAGTAGCCGACAGGGGTCACGGTTAGTTGTCCTGCCTCACTAGGCCCAGCATCTGGTGTTCTTGGGGTGACTTCCTGGCTTCCTCATGTCCCCAGGACACAGCCTTCCTCCCAGGGAGGACAGGGAGTCTACCCTGGTTTCCATGGCCGACACCCTGTGGAATGGAAGCATTCCCAAATCCCAGTCTGTAGGAATAGACTCACCCTGACCCTTTCTTTGCCTGGATCTGGTGGGCCCCTTCCTCTGTACTCGGGCAGAAACAGAAACACCCAACACCACTGACCAAGCCTCAGCAAATCTCCTAGCTCCCTGGAGATGAACTTGCAGACAGGGATGTCCTCAGCCACAACAAGCCAGAGTTCACAAGTTTCTTTCACCATGAAAAGGCCCTGCAGGGGTGCTGAAGCCATAAAGGACCATGCTGGAAGCACTGGGGAGGAAGCCTGAGCTGGGGGCTGTGCTCACTGAGGAAAGGGGTGGGTGCCGGCAGGGCTGGGGTGGTTGGCCCACATCCGGGCCTGCGTTCACTCAGCAAACATGCATTGGGCAAGTGCCTCCTGGGTGCCAAGTCTGCGCTTGGCAACAGGGTTGCCTAGACAAACGAGACTCCACACTGAAGAAAAGATGCCAACAATACGACAGGGGTGCTCAGGGTCAAAGGAAGGAGAGGACAGGCCGCCAACCCAGCCCAATGAGGCCAGGAGGGCTTTCGGAGGAGGGAAAAGTCTGAGCTGTCTAAATGGAAGAAGAACTTCCAGAAGAAAAGACAAGAAGGTATTCATTCATTCATCCAACCCATGCTTACTCACTGGCTCTCTCTGCAAGGCATCGTTCTAGGGGCTGGAGACATGACCGTGAACAAGAGAGCCCCAGATTCCTGCCCAGCCTGAGCTTTGGTTCTAGGGTGAGGGTAGCCATGCTGCATTCAGGGGACTGCAAGCTTTTCAGCACGATTAGAACCAAAGGCCTGAGGGAGTTGGCAACAAGAGACAAGAGTGAGCAGGCGTGTCAGGGTGAAACTGTATGGACCTCGCATTTCACGATAAGGAGTTTGGAGCTCATCCAAAAGCGGTAGAAGGGTCACTGCAGAATTTCGCACAGCTAACATCTGCATTTTAGGCAGGCAGTGGCGGGAAAGGTTGAAGGTAGAGGAACACGTGATGTTGAGACCAGTTAAAAGATAGCTGGAAAACTCCAGATGAGAAGCCAGGGGCGGCAGTAGGAATGGCAAGAATTAAATACATTCGAGGGATTTTCAAGAGTCCATAGAACTGGATGAGCCATTGGGCAAGAAAAGAAAGAAGAACCCCGGGAGTATCCAGGTCTCCTATGCGGGCCCGTGGAGGGACACCGTTCTGAGCAGGACACAGCAAGAAGTGGAGACTCAGGGGAAATGATAACTTTTCAGACCCACTGAGTCTGGGCTGCTGAGTGCCACCAGGGGACCACGCTGGCATGGTGGTGCCCGCAGTTCAGCAGGTCCGATGTTTGGGAGAGAAACCTGGATGGGGTTTCTGAGGCCACGGCAGGGGCGGGATATGAGTGTGCAGGGAGAGTGTTTCTGGCGTGAGGGGGCTGAGCGCAGAGCTTGACAATCACCAGCCACGAAGGGATAGCTGAGGCCGAGGAGGCAGAAAAGGACCAGAGGGAAAGACAGGAGGAAACCCGGGGGGCTGCATGTGAGACGGGAGGGGTTTCAAGAAAAGGGAGGTGGTCCAGTGCCCAACAGGCTCAGAGGGGTCCTGGAAGGGCTGAAAATAGATTGAGATGAAGCAACAGGGAGGCCGTAATGAGACTGGGTTCCGTGGGGGTGAAAGTTGGGATGCGGTGGGGAGGGAAGTGAGCAGGAGGTGAGGAAGTGGAGACTATGCCCACCCTTCCAAGAATCCGGCTTTGAAAAAGAGAGAAAGAAGGTAATGAGAAGCAATCATCGGGTTGAGGGAGGGAGATTTTATTTTTAGATGAGAAATGTTCTGTCTGTTCGTAATCCAGGAAGAACTAGCCAGGAGCGAGCGAGAGGAGGAGTGAGGCTGGAGCTCTGAGCTGGAGTGGAGGCTGCCGTCGGGGCAGGACCGATGGGGCACCTGCGTGCTGGATGCAGAGCACGTGCTCAGGCTCAGCTCTGCCTTCCAGGTGGGAGGAGAGCAGAAGGATGTGAGACTGGGTGTGGATCGGTTTATGGTTGGGGTGGGGAAGGACGTCTTCAGCCACATCATGGCCAAACTTTGGATATGGCAGACTCCCTGGAGTGGCCGCACCTGATGCACTGGGCATCGTGGCTGTAGCAGTGACAGCCATGGTGGTGACTCGGGATGGAGTCAGACCACAGCAGTGCACTGACAGCCTCCATGCAACGAAGGGAAGGCTGAGTGCCGAGAGGGAGGACGGCAGGGCGGGAGAGGGGATTAAGGTGGGCGGGGTGCCCAGCGTGCTTGCAGCTTCCCAGACTTCAGCTTCTATGGTTTCTCCTACCCTCTCTCCCCTCTGGCTTTGGAGGCTCCTGAAGCCCACTGCAGTGCTGCAGAACCCCACCAGCTGGCAGAAAGCTCCACATCCACCCAGCCATGAGGAAGAACATGGATCAAAGGGTTGACACAGAAACCAAAGACGCCCTCCCCAGAAGGAAGTATCCTGTCCACACCAGTGTGCCCAGGCTGCTGTTGGCCTGGACGACAAAAGAGGATTTTCACTGGGGTGGGGGAGAGGAGAGGAGGGAAGAAGAGAGGAAGGGAGGAAGGAAGAAAGTGTTTATTTCATGCTTATTGCATGCAACACCACGCCTGGTGCTTTGGGAACATTCATTTATTTAATTCTCAAATAACCATACAAGGTGGTATTATCCCTGCTGTGGAGGTGAGAAACCAAGACTCTAGGTGTTTGCTCCAGGGTATTCAGAAAGGTTGCAGCATTGAGCAGCGCTTTAAATGCAGGTCTTTCTTCCCTGCAAGGCAGATATTCTCCCCACGGCACGGCACGTGCTGCTTCCTCGAGATTCTGCCTCTGCTGCCACCCTCACACCTGCAACCACCTGCGCTACAGCTGCAGCAACGACACAGCCCCTGCGTCACAGTCACTCAGGGGAAGACCTCCTGCCCCCCACAGCCTGGAAGGGAGCAGGATGGTGGCCACACTCTGCCAAAGGCAAGAACTAAAATTAATTAAAAAACAAAAGAAAAGCAGCACTGGACTTGGAGCCATGAAATACAGGTGAGTTTAGTTTATGGCGCTGAGACCCACCAGCTGTGTGACCTTGGAGTCGTCACTTCACTCTCTAAGCTTCAGTTTCCTCCTCTTAAAACAAGAATCTCTACCTCATAGTGATACTGGAAGGTCAAATGCATGCAATTAGGGGTATGCCAGTAACTGTTTAACAAACAGCTCTTTAAAAAAATTGCCTATTTTTGTAGTGTTTGCTGATTTCCATGGTGTAAATACTCCCACCTTGGCCAATGTCAAGCAACCAAGGTGACATCCCTGCACACAGAGTTGGGAAGAGCCCTGGGTTACTGCATTTCCTCCACACACGTACAGTAGACACAAGAGCCTCTGGAATACTGTCTCTAGAGCAGAGATAACAATAAAATAATTAGAAAATGATGTGGCTTTTAGTGTTTTAGACATAAATGATAGAAGTTTATATAATTTAATCTTTGATAATGGCTGTGTTTAACGAGTGGTTCACAAAGTCCCTGAAATGTACCAAGCAGCTCTCATGGAGTCAGCTCCAACACACCCTGATGACGGTGGCTATGCCGGTGCTGAGTCAGGCGTGGAGCTGGGATTTAAACCCAGGTCTGGCTGACTCCAGAGTCCACACTCCTGTCAGCTTCCTGCCTGCACTGCAAGGTGGAGATCTGGCTGCCTGGCAGTGCTGGCCAGCCTGGGGCACTGCTGGAAAGGACGGAAGCAGATGCAGATCTGCAGGCGCTGCAATGAAGGAAGTTGGCACGGCCTCCCGCCCACCGCTGCACAAGGTTTCGGCTCAGCCTAGGCAGTAGCCACCTGCCCTGCCTCTGACAATCAAGTCCAGCAGTAGCTTTGTAAGAACGTCACAAAGCCTGTTTGGGGGACTGAACATTTTGTTAGTTTTCCCAAGAGTCGGATCACTGGTAAAGCTCCTTCATCCATGCCCACCCCAACCTCTCAGAGCCTCAATTTCCTCTTTATCAAAACGAGAAGTTTGATCAGCTAACCTTGAAACTCCCTCCAGATCTGAAGTCCTTGGACCTGACTCACTACAGAGGCAACGACGGAGGCTCTGACAGCTTCAGAGCAGGGAGGTGATGGGACCGTGTCAGAAGCCAGAAGATCGGCCGGAGTGGCTGGGACAGGAGGCAGAGACCAGACAGGAAGCAATTGTGCTGGTTTCGTTGAGAAGTCCCAAAGAGGAAGCCGAATGGGTAACAAGAGACCACCTTTTTGCACAGTGGAATGACACCTGCCTGGGAGGAAGCAAACTCCAGCACTTGGTCCTGCTCCCCACTGCGACATGCGTGATAACCGGCCACTTCCTGCTCTGATGTGCAACCTCCTCTCTCCTCATCTATAAAGTGAGAAGGTTGAACTAGGCAGCATCCACCTTCCTCCCAATCTCACTGCCATTTCCTCTGCAACCATGGGATAAAGACCCAACTGAGTGTGAGGAGACAGAGAAGAGGGGAAGGACGTGGGACATGTGGCCACTGACCCAGACGGGCTAGAGAGGAGGAGGAGGAGGGCCCAGGGGCTCAGAGCTCTCAGCCTCGACAGTGGAAAGATGGTGAGAGGGCTTAACATACGTGTGCCTATGCACATACCCGTGCATGTGTGTGCACACATGTATGGTGGGGGTGAGTTTTGCTTGGGAAGCCTGTGTGCGTGGTGTCGGCAGTACCTCCAACACAGCGTCCCAGCCCCGGGGTGGTCCTAGGGCCTGAGCACAGGGTGGGTGCTGCCTGGCGTTGCTAGCAGGATGCTGGGCTGATCCTCCAGGTGTTGCCATGGGAGCCCAGGAGAAGTGCAGGCTGGGAAGTGACTGTCGGGTGCAGCTCCATCTCCAAGGTGCCTGTGTCACACCTTTGGCAGAACATCAGGTGGGAGTCTCAGTGCACAATGAGCTATTGTTCTTTGAGGCTTTACACTAAATCTGTTTCCAAGGTTTTATAAATCATTTTGCTGCTGATCTTAAAAGAAATAATAATATACAAGCCTTGGTGGAGGAAGCCTTCAGCTTGTTTTCTCCAAGAAAGGGACATGAACTTGCGGAGAACTCCTTCCCGTCTCTTGCCTGTGCAGATGCTTGATCTTCCCCACAACTGTCAGAAAAGGCCTCTTTGAAGGCTGTGATGCCGCCTGTGGCACAGGCCACCTCAGCGTTGAGCCTCAGCCTGGGAAGGAAAGTGTGGATTCTGAGGAGGGAACAGAGCAGCACCTAGACTCGGGGATCGCCCAGGAAAATCAATGACAAGCAGCTAAGCTAAGGCCAAGCAGTTGCTGTGTGACCCAGGCAGTCCCCAGATAGGCCGATGCCCTCAGGAAGTTCAATGCAGCAGGAACAACCCTATGGGAGAGACTTTAGGCCTCCCAGGAAGACGAACATTTGCCTTAAAGGCGTAAAGTTCACCCTGTGTTTGCCAAGAACTCATTTCCGAGAACATGCATGCAACTCATGGCCATGAGCTTCCTGCTTCATCCCTCAGTCATCTGCCTTCTTGCCCACCGGCCCTTTTGTCTGTCTGTTGGCCTGCTGGCTGAGGTTTCCCTTTGAAAGCCAGGCTGCAGAAGATCATGGAAGAAAAGCCTCAGACTCCAGTTATCAAAGGGTTGATGCTGTGCCACTTAAGGCAGAAACTAGAGCATTGGGTCCCTCTTGGGACACCTGCTAGCCTGCCTTACAGCAGGTCTCAGCAACTTGCTGAACTGACTTCCACGCCAAGACAGAACTCACACCGGGCAGTGGTTCATGGGAGATACTCGTCCATAGCATGGTCTCTCTTGGTTTTGTCTTTCCAAACTTACAATGAGAGGCTCATCCAGGGCTCATCAGTATAGACTCAGCTCCCCATTTCCCCAGTGACAGCTGCACTCCTTCACCTCGTCTGATTCTTGACCCTGACACGTCCCAGCTTTTGTTTCCTCCTCACCTTCTGGAGCTGAGCCCTGCCTCAGTTTCTCCCCTCTCCCTGAATCCCTGACACTGAAACACCCTCTCACCCCAGCCAACACTCTCCTGTCCTCCCAGCCTGAGTCCCCACCTCCTCCTACTGCCTGGCTCCTACTTGCAGATGGTTCTAGCGCCGGTTATTATTTAAACGAGCTGCTTCTGGCTCACATGTTAATTAAAACCCGCTGTCCAAAATCTCCTGGTACAATTTGCAGTGTAATCTGTAGCCTCTAGTGCATCATTGTATCTCTATTAAAAGGGATTCTCTGTAATGATGCGGGGATTTAATTAGTTTCTTTGCCAATGTTGTAAAACACAGTGATAAACGAGCCAACAGGTCCACGGATCATTATTCTCCTCAAGATGAGCTTATTAGCTGATTATGAATCATTAACAAAGTCTACACGGGATTTTCTTATCTAATTCAACACAATTTTTAACATTCAATGCTCAACATCCATTTCTTTCAACCAGCAACATTGTGCGGTGACTGCAATCTGTACGTGCGGCCTCCTATTCTCAGCTTGGGTTTCTCCCCTCTTCGTATTTAATTTTAGATACATTGAGGGGAAACAAGACCTGTGATTGGAAACCATACTGTGGCGAATTCGCAGTCTCATTTTATTGGAGCGAGGCAGCCACCATGAACTGGGCCTGGGATTGTGTGTGCAAACTTGTGTCTGTGTGTGCACACTCATGTGTATGTGCCTAGCTGTAGTAGAGCGACAGCCTGGGGACGTGCAAGTTCCTATGTGCATGGATGTGTGTGCTGTGTGTATTCACGTGTGTGTGTCCATAGCCTGTGGATGGTGCTTTCTCATTTGTATGCTTGTTGTGTATCCCTGTGTGTGTGTGTGTGTGTGTGTGTGTGTGTGTGTGTGTGCGCACAAGTACATGCACATAGGGGGAACTTAAAGGAAGAGAAAATTCTCAACAGGCTTTCAGACTGATGTTATTGAACTACCCCATGAGATGTTAGTATCCCCAAAAAGTTTCAGGTGGGCTCCTCCTACCTTCCCAGCTCAGAGTCACTCTCCTTTCAGCCAGCACACATACTGGGTCCCTGATATGGGCCAGGCACAGAGCTTGGCACCACTGGCCCTTACACCAGCTCTGGGAGGTAGGGGGCACACTCCCTGTTTTACAGATAAGGAAACTGGGGTCCAGAGAGGTTAAATGGCTTACCCAAGGTCATACGTAGCAGCTGGTGGAGTCAGGATTGAACGTAGCTCTGCCTCATTTCAAAGCCCTTTCTGCGATGCCATGCTGCTTCCTGGGCGTTGGCTTCCTCTCGTCTGAGAACCCTGTGGCTCCTGTAGGACTGACGTAGACCCTGCCCCCTGCAGCACCACCTGCAAGCATGTACCACCTGGGGCCTGGCCTTTTACAGGCTGAATGTGGGAAGAGCTACTACTGCATCCCCTGGGGAGTGCCTCTGTGGATTTTGTCCTATAGTTTACATTCATGTGACTCATGCCTTTTCATTTCAATGAGCAAATTGTACCAGAACTATTACTGCTAGCAAGTGTGACAGCCAGTTCGGTATAAATGAGAACTGAGCATTATCACCTCAAAACTGCAATGACCAGGAGACTCTGTGTACAATATTCATGTAAGCACAGCTATCAGAGTTCAGGGGACTTGGAGGCCTACCATGCTTAGACCTCAACTACCCCAGACAGGGGGACAAAGAAAGCTAGATCGAGAATGATGGGGAGTTAGGGAGTGTTATGGGCTAAATTGTGCCCCCTCAAAATTCACATGCTGAAGTCCTAACCTCCAGTACCTCAACATGTGACTGTTTTTGGAGATAGGGTATTTAAAGAGGAAATTAAGCTAAAATGAGGTTATTAGGATGGTCCCTAATCCACTATGACTGGTGTCTTTATAAGAAGAGAAAACAAGGACACAGACACACACAGAGGGAAGGTGATGAGAAGACAGGGAGAAGATGGCCATCTACTAGCCCAGGAGAGAGGCCTCAGAAGAAATCATCCCTGCCGACAGCTTGATCTTGGACTTTCAGCCTCCAGAACTGTGCGAATGTAAATTGCTGTTTAAGCCACCTAGTCAGGATAATTCTTCAGCCAGTTGTCAATGCAGTGTCTGAATGAAGGCAATGAACATGTGCATACTTCAGGTCAGTGTCCATACCGAAGCAGGTCCAATGTGACCAGCAGTAGACACTTGAATGATAAGAAATGCTCTAGGTGAGGCATAGTGATTACAAGTGATTCACCCCGTCAAAGAAACAACCCAGCTCAAAAGAACTTAGCAGGCATCAAGAGCCCAACCAAGCCAATGGGATGCAAGGGTAGCTCTAGTCCCATCATGGATATGAAGTTCTGGACACAGTAGAGTCTTGGCCATGCCAACAGAAACAGTGTGTTGGCAGATAGGAAAAGTCTACACAGAGCTCTCCACAGCCCACAGGATCAAAGACAGAGCTCTACAGAGGTATGTTAAATGACTGAGCATTAGTTAGCTACAGTTTTTGTATCAGTTAGCTCTTGCTGTGTAACAAAACATCCTAAAAGTTTGTAACTTAAAAAGCCAACCATTTATTATTGCTTATAAGTCTACAGGTCAGCTAGGTTTTCTGTTGATTTGAGTCTGCTTTCTGCCAATCTGGGCCAGGTTTGACTGATCTTGACTGAGTTCGCTCATGTGTCTACCATGAATTGGAAGTGGGCTGGGGGCCAGATAGTTTAGGATGGCCTCATCTGGAACAACATAACTCTCTTCCATGTGTCTTTCGCATCCTTCCATTTGGATAGCCTGGTCCTGTCAGCAGCAGGGGTCCAGGAGAGAGCTAGTCTGGACAGGTGTTCATGGAAGGCAGAGGTGCAAGAGAGGATGTGGAAACCTACAAGCACTATTCCAGCCTCTGCCTGTATCACATTTGCAAACATCACATTGGCTATAGCAAGTCACGTGGTCAAGCCCAGAGGCAGAATAGGAGGGGACTACAAAGTTATAGGGCAAAGGGTTCAGACACAGGAAGGCCATTAATTCAGGCTGTTGGTGTAAATAGTCTACCACAGTGAATGAGTCAATAAATGTTTGAAGTGGTAGTCAGTGGGAATAAAACTAAGTCCAGACTCACTTGTGGGGTAAGCCCATGTATTCCTCCTGTCTCTGATCTAGAGCTAAGTGTGACCTTCTGTAGTTCTATGTAAAGGGGCTGCAAATCACCTCTGCTAGGTGGTCCCTGAGGGTGCTCCTGAACCCCATTTTATACAACTGGAATGCCACTAAAATGTTGCATGGGAATCTGAAAATAGGGGGCCTTCAGGGTGTCACCACTCCTGTGTGCATTCTGCCTGGACAGTCACATCCTTTCTCACCATCTCAACCACCTTTCTCCTGTCCTAACACAGCTGAAGAATCATCAGGAGCAGTGGCTCCATGGGACAATACCTTTAAGTTAGGAATTGAGGGAGAGGGAGAGGCATTGAAGTGTATTTCAGATCCTGAAAGGTGCCATGGTAATTCTAAAAGATTCCCCCAAGATGTTCTGATAACCCACAATGACCAATGTTGAGAATTATAGATCCATATGAATAGATGGTTTCCAAATCTAAATCTCCAGTCAAGATTATTCTCCTGAGCTCCAAACCCATAAATACAGCTCTCTGTGTGGATATCCACTTGGCTGTCCCCTCATTCATCACCCTAAAAACAAACTGACTCTCATCCTCACCAAATCTGATCCTCCTCTTATGTTCCTTTTCCCCGCCCCACACCCAGTCACCCACACCTGAAATCTGGAAGTCACCCTCAACTCCTGCTTCTCCCTCACTAATCCAGCCCCCTCCCGTATCTCCATAGTCAGCAAGTTGTTATCATTTCAACCATCTACAGAAGTATGAAGGATAGCCAAAAAATAAAATCTGTTCATGTCACTCCCTTGCTCATGCCTCTTCAGTGGCTCCTCAGTGCCCAGACACCTTCGCATCACTTACAGCACCTTACAGGACCTCGCCCCTGTGTAGCTTTCCAGCCTCAACTCTCCCCTCTCTCTTGTGTGAATGCTGTGTTCTCCATTTCTTTCAATTCTTTAAGTAGCATCTTGACTTCACCCTCAGGCTTTCACATATGCTATTTCTTCTGCTGGAAATATTCCCCCACACCACCTCTATTGCCTGATTAGTCCTTGTGCTTCAAATCTCAGCTGAGATGTCCTCTTTCTCAGAGAAGACATTCTTACCCCCAGAGTTTGGTTCATGTCCTTTCCCATGGAAGCCCCTTGATAACACTTGTCACATTGTATTTTGTGCCTCTTTGCTTATCTGTGTCCCCCCACCAGTCTGTAAGGTCCTTGAAAGCAGAAACCATGACTCAATACCTCGTATAGCTCCTGTACTTGGAAGGGTATTAACACAAAGTGAACATACAATAAAGCATTGTTTAATAAATGAATGAAACCCAGATGAATCACATAGAGTTAACCTACATATGCCAGGGGAGTTTCCAAGCTACTTATATGAAATCTCTTTGTAAGATGCCAATAGACTCCTTTCAGATAGAGATCGTATAAGCTAGGGTTTTTATATTTGTGGTTTTATTTAAACAAGGCACTCTCAATAAAGAGAGAGGCAATTAACTGGGAAGCTCATTCCCTGCCCTCTGCTTATACAAGAATCCCACTCCATGTCCAACACCTAAACATGTTTCCAATGAGCACTTCTGGAATTATTAATTAAAATTTAAATGTGTATTTGTTTTTCAAATTTCCCATTACTGTATTGTAAGAGGTCATTACATAGTGAATAATAGTATTCATTGTGACCTATTTACATTCACAATGACCTTTAATTGTGATGTTTAACCTAAAGAAAAAGAGAAACTTATCTCTGGCTTCAAATATCCAAAGGAATTTTTGGAGGCCAATTTGAATGGATGCCTTCAGAGGACAGGCCAGGACTGGAGGAAGATTTGGGGTCAATAGAACAACTTTCTCATTAACAAAAGCAGCATACTGGGATAAAACCTAAAATGAACATAAAGAGAGAATCAGTGAAAAATGATGAAAAAGAATTTCCCGAGAACAAAGAACAAATAGATTTGAAAGTGTAAAAGAGCAGTTTAGAGACATGGAGGATAGATTAAGAAGCTAATATCAGTCTAATGGAGTTTCAGAAAAGGGGAATGGAAATAATGATAGAAATGCAATATTGAAACTATCAGAACTGAGAATTTTCTGAAATTAAAGAAAATATAATTCATTATATCAAAAATAGATTAAATGAAGATAATTTTATACCTGGAGAGATATCACAGAAAGCCTACAAAGTATCAAAAAAATAAATAAATAAAGTCTTAAAAGCTACCAGAAGAGACAGATACTTTAAAAAAGAATGATACTAAAGTGATGGGAAAATTCTCAGCAGCAACACTAGATGGCAAGAAGAAAGTAAAGTAGTAGCTTCAAAGTGCTAAATGAAAACAGCTGACAATCTTAAGTTTTATACCCAGATAAACTAGCATTCCAAATGAGGGGAGAGGGGAGATTTTTTTCAGAATACAAAGACTATGAGCTTTCCAACTCATTAAAAGAACCATTAGAGACTTACAGTTTTATCTCTGACATATAAAGGCAGAAATCCCATCCTTATGGTAATAAAAATGATGAACAAACTGAAAAACAATGACTTTTCTTGGAACTGTTAGAGAATTGAGGTCACAGGACAAATCAACACTCCAAAATCTGGAAAGACAGGTGAATACAAAGATTCACAGCTAAGATCAGCTTACCCAGAGCAGAAGGTGTTGGATCCATAAAGTGATAGGAACCCTCAAACAGAAACTTTGATGAATTGCTAGAGGCAAAGTATAGACTAGTGTGAGAGTAAGAAACTCCTCAGAGCTGCAGTCTTGAGGGTGTCAGGCTTGCATCACTTTTACTTCCAGGAACCCTATCAAGTTATCACAGAGAAGAGTAAAAAAATAAAAAAATTTTTAAAATCCCATGTTTCTGGCAGGGGTAAAGGAAAAGTAACTACTTTGAAATATACCCAGAGCATTCTCCCTAACAAAGGCTCAGTCATCAATGGAAAAGACTTTACCAGAGTTTTATCTGATGTGGGGGAAGAAATTATCTAACTCCAGCTGTCTTTAGACTTCCCATCTCATCTGAAGGGGAAAAAAAGCTGAGAAACACTGTGAATGTCACAGTTCAGTGACACATGCCCATCAAAAAACTGAAACTTAATCATAGGATTATGGAACCCTATAATCCTCACCGTACACCTGACTACCACATCAACAGGGGTCCAGTATAATAACAGTGGGTTACAGCTAAAATAGCTGCAACACTCAGACTGTATTTAAGAAGGGGTTTTTAGGGAAGTCTAAAGACAACAGGTGAGGCAAAAAATAAGGACACTAGAGGAAACTGAAGCCTTTGACACCTACAGCTACAGTAAACTTTAAACACAGCCAAACTTCTAGCCAGATTAATATAAAACCTCACACTAAAAGACTATTTACCTCAGTTTTTATTACCTGATACATTATGTCTCACTTTCAACAAAAAATTACCAGGCATAATAAAAATTAAGAAAAAAGTATTATCTGAAGAGACAGCAATCATCAGAACTCAGATACGGCAGAAATTCTGGAATTATCAGACTGAGAATGGAAAAAGTAAACAACATGAAAGAACAGATGGGTAACATAAGCAGAAAGATGAAAACTCTAAGAAAGTGTCAAAAGAAAATGCTAGAAATGAAAAACATTGTAACAGAAATGAAGAATGTCTTTCATGGGCTTATCCTCAAACTAGATATGACCAAGAAAAGAACCACTGAGATTGAAAATATGTTGATGGACACTTCCCAAACTGAAATGCAAAGAGAAAAAAAAAAGGAATGAAAAAGAGACTAGAATATCCAAGAACTGTGTGACATACATGTAATTGGAATACCAGAAGGATTAAAAAGAGGAGACAGAACAGAAGAAGTATTTCAAGCAGTAATGGCTAGGAATTTTCCAAAATTAACGACAGCAAAACATAGATCCAGGAACCTCAGAGAACAATGGGCAGGATGAATACCAAAAAAATCTGTACCTAGACATATCCCATTCAAACTGCAGAAAACCAAAGACAAAGGCAAAATCTTGAAAGCAGGAGAGGAAAAGAAATACTTTACCTATAGAGGAAGAAGGATAAGAATCACACTGGACTTCCCATCATAAACCATGCAAGCTAGAAGAACATGGAGGAAAATATTTAAACTGTTGAAGGAAAAAGATCACCACTTTAGAATTCTATATCCAATGAAATTATCCTTCAAAAGTGAAGAAGAAATACTTTCTCAAACAAACAAAATCTGAGAGAATTCATCTCACCAGTACACTTGCTTTGCAGGAAATACTTAAGGAAGTTCTTTAGGAAGAGAAAAAATAATGTAGATCAGGAAATTAAATCTTAGTAGAGAAAGAAAGAGCATTAGAGAAGAAATAAATGAAGGTAAAATAAGGTATTTTATTTTTCTTGTTAATTGATTTAATAAACAACGTTTTATTCAAAGTAATAACAGAAACTATATATTAGGTAATTACAGCCTGTAAATAAGCGAAAGGAATGACAGCCATGTAACAAGGGACAAGAGGGAGGAGCTGGGTAACAAGGTACCTTTACCACCTTTGAAGTAGTACAGCGCTATTTGAGAGTGGACGTTGACTAGTTGTAAATGTATATTGCAAAACTCTAGGAAACCACTTAAATTTTTTAAAAATAGCACACTTAATATGATAATAGAGGAGAGAAAATGGAATTATATAAAATGTTCAATTAAAACCAGAGGAGAAATAAAAGTCCTTAACATATATGAACTTAACTAAAGTGCATCAAAATACATGAGACAAAAACCAATAGAACTGCCAGGAGAAATAGGCAAATCTGTTATTATAGCTGGAGGCTTCACCATTCCTCTTTCACTAACTGATAGATCAAGCAGGCAGAAAATCAGTAAGGACATAGCTGAACTCAACATAACATCAATCAACTAGATATAATTGACATCTATCAACTATTTCATTCAACAACAGCAGAATACAAGCTCACATGGAACATTCACCAAGATAGAACACATTCTGAGTCATGAAACGCACCTTAGCAAATTTAAAAGAATAGAAATCATATAGTGTCTATAATAGAAATCATATATTGTGGCTCTCAGACCACAATATAACGAAACTAGAAATCAATATCAGTAAGATAGCTGGAAAGTCCTCAAATACTTGGAGATTAAACAACACAATTCTAAATAATACACGGGTCAAAGAAGAAATCTTTTTAAAGAATTAAAAACTATTTTGCATCAAATGAAAATGAAAACACAACTTAAAATTTGTAGGAGGCAGTGAAAGCAGTGCTTAGAGGGAAATTTATAGCAGTGGCTACACATATTAGAAAAGAAGATAGATGTAAAAATCAATAACCTAAACTTACACCTTAGGAAATTAGAGGAAGAAGATCAAGCTTAAGCCTAAAGTAAGCCTAAGAAAATAAGTAAAAATTAGAGCAGAAATCAGTGAGGCTGAAAGCAGGAAAACAGAGAAATCAACAAAACTAAATGCTGTTTCTTTGAAAAGACCAATAAAATTAATAAAGCTCTAGCCAGGCTAATTAAGAAAAAAAGAGAGAGAGGATATAAATTACTAGTATTAGAAATAAAAGAGCAGTCATCACTATTGATCCCACTGACATCAAAAGGACAATAAAGGAATATTATGAACAACTCTATGACCACAAATTGTATAACTTAGATGAAGTGGACAAATTGTTTTAACAATACGAGCTACCAAAGTTCACAAAAGGAGAAACCGGTAAGCTGAATAAGCCTACATCAATTAAAGAACTTAAATAAATAATTGATGTCCTTCCAAAAATGAAGGTACCAGTTTCAGGTGGTTTTGCTGATGAATTCTACCGAACATTTAAGAAAGAAAGAATATCATTCTTCACAGTCTTTTCCAGAAAACAGCAACTGAGGTAACACTTCTTAACTCATTCTATGAGGCCAGCATTACCCTAATACCAAAATTGGATAAAGACCTTGCAAGAAAGTAAAGCTATAGACCAATATCTCTCATGAACATAGATGTAAAAATCCTCAGCAAAATATTAAGAAATTAAATCCAACAATGTGTAAAAAGAATCATATACCACAACCAAGTAGGATCTACTTCAGGTGTATAAGGTGGTTCAACATTCAAAAATCAATTAATGTAACCCAGCTCATCAACAGAATAAAGAAGAAAAATCATATGATCATATCAATGGATACAGAAAAAGCATTTGACAAAAGCTGACATTCATTGATGATTTTTAAAAAACTGAGCTAATTGGGAATAGAGAAGAACTTCCTAAACGCTTTTAAAAAAATAACTACAAAAAAATCTACATTTAACATCACACTTAATACTGCAAAAATAGATGTTTTCCCCTAAGACTGGGAAAAAGGCAAGGATGTCCCCTCTCATCACACCTATTCAACATTGAATAGAATTCCTAGCTTATGCAACAAGACAAGAGAAGGAAGTAAAATATATATAAATTGAGAAAAAAGAAACAAAGCCATCTTTGCAGACGACATGATTGTCTACATGGAAAATCCCAAAGAATCAACAACAAAAAAACCCCTAGAATTAGTAAATGATTATAGCAAGGTTACAGGATATAAGACCAATATAGAAAGGACATTGTATGTATACACACACACACAACATATATATGTATAGATATAGATATAAAACATATATGTATATATTTTAACAGTGAATAATTGAAATTTGAAATTTAAAATATAGTATAATTTATAATAGCATGAAAAACTAAATACTTAGATACAAACCTAACAAAATATATACAAGATCTATATAAGGAAAACTACAAAATTCTAATGAAAGAAATCAAAGAAGATCTAAATAAATGAAGAGATATTCCACGTTCATGGATAGCAAGACTTAAAATTGCTAAGATGTCAATTCTTCCCAACTTGATCTATAGATTCAACACAATATCTATCAAGATCCCAGAAAGCTATTTTGTGGACATCAACAAACTGATCCTAAAGTTTATATGGAAAGGCAAAAGACCCAGAATAGCCAACACATGAAGAAGAACAAACTTTGGGAACTGACACAACTCAATTTCAAGACTTACTATAAATTTATATTAATTAAGACAGTATGATACTGACAAAAGAATTGATAGATCACTGGGAAAGTATAGAGGGCCCAGAAATAAACCCACACGAATGTAGTCAAGCGATCTTTGACAAAGGGAGCAAAAGTAATTCAATAGAGAAAGAATAGCCTTTTCAATAAACAGTGCTGGAACAACTGGATTTCCAGATGGAAAAAAAAAAAATCCAGATTCAGACCTTACACCTTACAGAAAAATTAACTTAAAATGGATCATAAACCTAAATATAAAATACAATACTATAAAATTTCTAGAAAAAAAATAAGACAAAATCTGTGACATTGGGTTTGGGAATGAAATTTTAGAAACAACACCAAAAGCATAATCCATGTGTCAGTGAGAAAAACACACAAACTGTGTTTTTTTCTATTTTCTCGCTTAACACAACCAATCAACACAGAAGACTTTTGTGACCAAACGTGTGGGGGTTTTCCCCACACACCAGGCAAGCAACCAGTTCTGCAGCAGACACCAGTGGGGTTCCTCCGAGTCAATTCTGGCGCCGTCTACCTGGAGACAGCACCTGATCCCACAGGCGAGGGCTCGGTCCGACAAGACTGCCCGCATTTCAGATGCCAATTGCAAGTCCAGGCCTCCAGAACCTCTGTCTGACCGACTTCAAGCTGGGGTTCCCATGACCCCCTCTTTAGGTTTGATTAATTTGCCTCGAAGAATGCAGGGAAATACTTACTTAATGTTTACCAGTTTATTATAAAAGATATGTAAAAGGATAAGGATGAAGAGACGCACAGGGCAAGGTATGGGGGAAGGGGCGTGGAGCGTCCATGACCTCCCTGGGTGTCCCACCCTCCAGGAACCTCCAGGTATTCAGCTATTTGGAAGCTTTCCAAATCCAGTCCTTTTGGGTTTTTACGGAAGCTTCATAATTGATTGAAGCATTGGCCATTGATGGTCAATGTAACCTTCAGCCCTTCTCCCCTCCCTGGAGGTGGTGGGGGGAGGCTGAAAGTCCCAACCCTTTAATTATGCCTTGGTCTTTCTGGTGACCAGCCCCCCTCCTAAAGCTACATAGGGGCTGCCAACTGCTGGTCGATCATTAGCATACAAAAAGATATCATTTTGGAGATTCTAAGGATTTTAGGAGTTGTATGTCAGAAAAAGGGGTCAAAGACCAAATACATATTTTACAATATCGATCACACCATGAAAGAAAAAAAATTGATGTATTAAACTTTATTAAAATTAAAAATTTCTGTTCTGTGAAAGATACTGTTCAGAGAATTAAAAGACAAGTCATAGACCAGAAGAAAATATTTACAAAACACAGGCTGTATATCCAAAATATGCCAAAAGAAAAAAAAAAAAAAACTCTTAAAACTTAGCAGTAAAAAACCAAACAACCTAGTTTAAAAAAATGGCAAAAATCTGAACAGACACCTCATCAAAGAAGATATACAAATAAAAAATAAATGTATGAAAATATGTTCAACATCATTTGTCAACAAAGAATTGCAAATTAAAACAATAATGGTATGCCACTATACACTTATTATAATGACTAAATTTAGATTTAAAAAACCTGACAATACCAAATGTTGGTAAGGATGTGGAGCAACAGAAACTATCACTCACTGATGGTGAGAATGCAAAATGGTGCAGCCACTTTAGAAGACAGTTGGGCAATGTCTTACAAAGCTAAACATAGTCCTACCACACAATCCAGCAATCACACTCCCACGTATTTATTCACTTGACTTGAAAATGTGTGATCCCACAAAAACCTTCAAGAGAATCTTTATAGAAGTTTTACTCATAGTCTCCAAAAGCAACCAAAATCAAGCCACAGAAAGATTTGGGTTAAACTTAAGTGCACATTACTAAGTGAAAGAAGACACTATGTAAAGACTATACAGTGTAGGATTCCAATTGTTAATATATGACATTCTGGAAAAGGCAAAACTCTAGAGATAGTAAAATGATCAGTGTTTGCCAGGGGCTTGGGGATAGAGGGGAGCACAAAATAGGAGAAGCATGGGGACTATGTCAAAGCAGCAACACCATGCTGTATGATACTGTAACGGTGGGTACATTACAATACGCCTTTGTCAAACTTACAGAACTTCACGGCGCAAAGAGTGAAACTTAATGTATGCAAGTTTTAAAAAGTCAATTAGGAGTTGGCCATCCCAGGAAGGAATACAGACAGTTGCAAGAGAATCTGCCAGTGTTACTAATGTACAAAACAACCTCCCTGAAGGGGTTGGGGGAACAAGGGGGGACCTAGGGCAACAAGGTGTTGATGACCTAAGTAACTTTGGAAATTAATAAAGTCCATAAGACTAAAGGCAAAAGGAACTGCATTTAAGCACTCTACTTGATACAGTTATTATTTCCCAAGAGTATGGGTTAACAATTCTGATACCGCCATATGTACATGTCGGAATTGGTCAACTAAGTAAGCTGATGGTGGATGTTGGGAGTCAGGTTTCTCACTGTTGGAGTGAGAGTTTACAGCTAAAAGGAGGCGGCCAGAATAAGCCAAGGATTAGAGTTGGAGATATCAGTACGAACATTTGGTTAGCTTAATATAGATACCAATGGTTAATCACAATAATATTTATAGACATTTTGTGATGGTTAATTTTATGTGTCTCAACTTGACTGGATCATGGGGTGCCCAGACATTTGGCTAAACCCTATTTCTGAGTGTGCCTGTGAGGGTATTTCTAGATGAGATTAACATTTGCATTGGTAGACTGAGTAAAGCAGATTGTTCTCCCCAATGTGTGTGGGCCTCATCCAATCTGTTGAAGGCCTAAATAGAATAAAAGGCTGAATAAGAACGATTTCTTTCTCTCTGCCTATCTTCAAACTAGGACAATGATCTTCTCCTTCCTTCAGACTCGGACTCAAAGTTGGACTGACACTTACACCATCAGCTCTCCTGGGTTTCCAGCTTGCTAATTGCAGATCCTGGCCTTCTCAGCTTCTGTAATTACGTGAGCCAATTCCTTATAGTAATATATATATATATATATATATATATATATATATATATATATATATTTGTTGTTGGTTCTGTTTCTCTGAAGAACCCATAATACTTATGTATATATACATGGCTTAGTATAAGCACATATATTCTTGCTGTATCAGCCAAGACGGCCTAAAAGAAATGATGCTGCAGTATCACCAAGCACACCTAATGCCCAAATCTTGGTTTCTAATACCATCCTTCAATAAAAGGAAGCAGGAATCCTTGGAGAAATGGCAGGAACTATACAAGACGAACCTGGAGCTTCTTTCATACTTTATGGCAACCCACCGATGGAGGTGTATCAAAGAAGGCCCAGAGCCAACAGAAAAAGCTCCCAGTGGCCAAAGCTGAAACCATTTGAACTACAAAATAAATAAAGTGGTATTAGATTATAATCCAAATAAAATAAAATAAATGTTTCTGAGTCCATACTTATATAAATAAGTGATTGAATAACTAATGAATAATTGATCAGAGACAAATCTTCCCTGCAGAAGAATTTCCAGTAATTTATGTAGATACTCCACCCTCATGGAGAGTGAGCATAGCTTCCCACTCCTTAAGTGTGGGCCGCACTTAGCAACTTCCTTCCAAACAGTGCACTGTGGAAGGGGTGGGGGAGAATAATTTACGGTGGAGAAACCTGACAAACACGACCTCAGCCAGGTGATCAAGGCCAACATCAACAGTCGCGAATCATGTTAATTGTATGTTACGTTCCCTTGACATGAGGCGATGAAATTGGCACTTTATCCCTGTGGTCTTTTTCCCAATAACCCATAATCCCAGCCTTAGGAGAAAAATAGCAAACCAGCTCCCATAGTGGGTATCCTACGATGTATTTGACAGCACTCCTCAAAACCGTCAAGGTCATCAAAAACAAGGCAAGTCTGAGAAAGTGCCACAGCCATGAGGAGCCTCAGGGGACACGATAACTAAATGTAGTGTGGTGTCCTGGATGGGGTCCGGACATCAGTTAAAAACTAAGGAGATTTGAATAAAACGTGACTTTAATTAATAGTAATGTATCGATATTGGCTCCTGAATTATAACAAATGTATCATACTAATATGAGATGTTAATGATACAGGGACATTGTTCAGGATATATGGGAAATCTCCACACTATCTTCTCAACTTTTTCTAGAAATCTAAAAGATAACATCTATTTAAAAAACAGGAACAGAAAAGAACTTAAAGGATATACTTCAGCAAGAAGAAAAGTGAATTTAGAGCTAGAAAATAAGATATGTCAGTAAATTTAATTAACTATGAACTGAAAAAGAGAATTATTTTGTTAATAGTAGGTAAAACTATGATTAGAAACAACAAAAACTAGTGTTCAATTAGTGATTAAAGAGGGTTAAAAATCTGTGTCATGTTTGGGAAGAGGATAGAAATACTGAATGACTTAGATCTGTCAGAAAAATGTGTACTTAAGTATATGTATGTAATTAAATATGTAAAAATTCAAGGATAACCACTATAAAACTAAAAATTCAGTCTATTTTCCAAACTGTCACTTAGGTTGGGGGGGAAAGGTATTGGGGGAAAGAATGGATGTAGAAAATGTTTGCAGTTCAGCAGAATGCAAAAAAAGGAGGAAAAAAAAGGGAAGAACAGAAAACATAAACACAAAATAAGATGGTTAAAAAGAAGTACAACCATGTAGTTACAATAAACATATGAGAGGTATCTTGCACACACCATCCAATTCTCTCGGTCTCACCTATCTCCTGAACACGCAGCCTCTTGCCTTTCTACAGATACTGCCAAATGACGATCAACTCTGTTGGGTCTGTGGCCGGGGGCCACTGCCCCTTGTCTCTGCTGTCTCTCACTCCAGCAGCACTTTATGGTACGGTGCATGAACCAGGCAACTCAACCTGAAGTTCAACAGAGTTAAATCCCCAAGGGGCAAATTTTGACTAATTAGAGACAGGAAACAGGAAAGAGCCAGCAGATTAATTCTTTCTGCCTTCTTCCCTTCAATGGACTTCTCCAAGGCATGAGTAGGTCTGCACAGCCTGCGTGGAGACGTGCCAAGGGTCTGAGTACATCTCTCAAGCGCTGGCATTGTCTCACGGCTTCTTGTGAAGTCCTCACAGTTGCTTCTCCTTTGCCTCGGTTATCTGTTCTCTCATCTTACTGCCCTGGCATCGTTTCAGGCTGTTGTTAAGACAAACGTAAACACATACATAAATAAATAATAAATAAATAAGTCTGCCTCCTAAAATAGATTATAAGATTAGATTTAGATGCAGTAAAACACAAGAGACACACCTGACACAAAATTAATTAGAAATGTTTAAATGAAGACATGGAAAAGATACACCATGTAATTACTAACAACAAAAAACTGGTATAGTATTATTAATATAAAACATACTAAAATTTAAGGTATAATATATTCTATTATATATGATATATAATATAATATATACATATATAATTAATATATACTATAACTTATATATAATATATTATAGGTAATATATATTATATATACATATATAAAGAAAACAATCCACCAAGGAAATATAAAAATAATGAATTTATATGTGCCTGACAAAATTACCTCAAAATATGCAATACAGAAACAGAATTAGAAAGAAAGAAATGACCAGTATAAAAACATAGTGGGAGAGTTTAGCAAACTTCTATTATAAACTATATATCAAGTAGACAAAATATTATTAAGGTATAGAAAGTTTGAACAATTTAATCAATATATGTTTTCTAATGTATATGGAGCTTTCAACCAATAAATTGAAAAAATGCATTCTTTTATAGTTCATATGAATTATTTACAAAAAGTGACCACATGTAATTCTAGGACACAGAGGAAATCTCAAAAAACAACAAAGAAGCAATGTCATTTAGATAAAATACAGAGCGTTTTCTCTTATATCAACAAATCTAAATTAGACAGAAACCATAAAAACTAATTGAAAACAAACAAAACAAACATTTTCAAAATTTAAAAATGCATTTCTGAATAACTTATTGTGAAAGAGGATATCAAAGTAAAAATTACAAATATTTGGCATGGACTGTAATTGAAGTTTGCATATTAAAACTATGTAGCTAAAAGAGAACTTGTAAGAGAATTTGTAACTGCAAAGGCACTAATTAAAATAAAGCTAAAAAAACGAATGAGTTATATCTAACTCAAGAGCCAATAAAAAGATTGTAATATAAACAGCACAAGAAAGAAGACAGGAAATGTTAAAAGCTAAGAGTAAAAATTAATGAAATGAAAAAACAAGGAAACAATAGAAAGGACCCACTAAGACAAAAGCTATTTCTTTAAAAAAAAAAAAAAAGCTAATATTAATAGAATATATTTCCAAAAAGACAGAACAAGAGAACAAAGAAAAAAGGCATAAGTACCCAAAGTTAGGAATAAAGAAGAAGATATAACTAAAATAGAGACTTTAAAAATTAGAACAGAATATGATCAACTTTACGTTTTTAAATTTGAAAGCCTAAAGAATTTTATATTTCTAGAAGATAAAAATTACAAAGATTGGCTCAGGAAGAAATAGGAAACCTGAATAAATCAACCTATTAAAAAAATAAAAAGGCAAACGAAAGCAAACCCTCCTCAATAAAAATATCCACCCTTGAATGGAAACTTCATACATGACAGAGTTTATATTACAAATCAATAGAAGAAAAACGACTTCTTCAGTAAATGGCACTGAGACAACTGTCCATCCTTATTGAAAAGAATAAAACTAGATGCTTATATTTTTCATCATATACAAAAATTAATTCCAGGTAGATTAAAAATTTAAATAGGAAAAGCAAAACTTTAAAATACTTAGAAAAAAACAGGAAAATGTCTTCAGGGTAGAGAGGAATTTCCTAAACAAAACACTATAAGAAAAGAAAAATATGGATAAGTTTGACTTTTATTTAAAACTTTATTCAACAATAGCTCATAAGCAAAGTGAAAGACAAGCCACGACAGTCACTTAGGAAGATAATTTGGCATTCTCTAAGAACACTGAAGATATGCATACCTTCTGATTGGGAAACTCCTCTCCTAGCTATAGTCCCTGGAGAAACTCATGCACGTTTGTGCCTGGAGACATGTACAAGAATGTTTATAGTGACATTGTTTGAAATATTCAAAAACTAGAGGGAGAAAAAAAAACCAACAGTAGGATGGATAAACAAATTGTGGAATGTTCATTTGATACAATGCCATCAGCAGTGAAAATGAAGAACTCTTTAATCCACATATCACAAGGATTAATCTCACACACGTATGTTGAGTCAAAGAAGCAAGACATACAAGAAAAAGCATAAAATGACATACAAAGCTCAAATGCAGACGAAACTAACCTACAGTGTTTCAGGATGCCTACGCAGGTGGCAAACTACACTGAAAAGCAGAAGGGGATCAATAAAAATCAGGATAGTGGCTCCATCCAGGAGAGGGACGTAAACATGACCAGGAGGGGACACAGGAGGGGCTTCTGGAATGGCAACTTTCCACATCTTAAGTTGTTTGGTCCCTTCCAGGAGTGTTCACTTTGTAATCATACTGAACATTTATGTCTTAAGTGCTTTTCTGAATGTATGTTTCATGTCACAGTTTTAAAGTCTTAAAAGAAAAAGATAAATTGCTGGGCGCGGTGGCTCACGCCTGTAATCCTAGCACTCTGGGAGGCCGAGGCGGGCGGATCGTCCTGAGCTCAGGAGTTCGAGACCAGCCTGAGCAAGAAGAGCGAGACCCCGTCTCTACCAAAAAAACAGTTAAAAATATATATAGAAAAAATTAGCCGGGCATGGTGGCACATGCCTGTAGTCC
>RJWJ010024653.1:0-24622 GCA_004363605.1 Indri indri | reverse complement strand
AAAAAATGAAAAAATATTAGCAAAGCAAATATACACAGTGAACAAAACATGACCAAATTGAAGTCATTCTAAAAATTGAAGGTTGAATTAACATTCAAAAATTAATCAATATAATTCACACATGAAGAGAAAAAATATAATCTCAAAAAAGGTAGAAAAAGGTATTTGATAGAAATCAACATCTATGTTGTGTTAAGAACAAAAAATTGTAGCAAGGTAAGGATGAAAAAGAAAACACACAAAACTTTTTTAACCTAAAAAGATTATCCATAAAAATTCTACAGCAAACATACTTGGTCCATTTTTAACAGACTATGTACAAATTTATAAAGTTTTTCCTAAAATTAGGAAACCAAAAATGACACCTAAAATTATCTCTTCTATCCAACATTATGTTAGAGGTCCTAATGCAGACTCCCTAACCCAGGTAATAAAGTGCTTCTTTCATGAGAGCAGATAACACCAAAGACTTTTCAAGGTGGTTACACCAACCTACACACTCTCAAACATTATAAAAAAAACTCCTATTGCGCCAAGTCCTTGTCAACATTTAGCTGTGACAGTCTTTACATTTAGCCATTCTTGTGGGTGTAGCTGCATCTCATAAGATTTTAATTTGCACTTCCTAATTGCTAGTGAGTTTGAGTTATGTGTTAGGAAGTTCACTTTTCAACTGAATATCTCCTTCATTTGACATGCTAGTTCAGGTCTTCTGCCCATTTTTCCTTTGCATTCTTTTATTATGGATCCATAAGAATTTGTTTTATATTTCAGACATTGTTGTCTTTGCTGGTCATATGTTTGAACAAGACATTATCATCCCCCTTTGTGGCCTGCTTTTAATTCTCTACTTGGTGCCTTTGATGAGCAGAAGTTCTTAATGTGTTCAAATCTATTGCTCTTTTCCTGCACATTGCTCCTTGTGCCCTGCTTAAAATGGTTTCACTTCACCAAGGTCATGAAGACAGTCTTCATAGTAATATCTGCAAGTTTTATTATTCTAGCTTCCATATTTATATCTACAATTCTTCTGGAATGTCTTTTTATGAATGTCATAAGTTAGATTTTTGAAATGTAGCTAGTCATTTGACCCACTATCATGTGCTACTCTATTATTCTTGGGTCTTTGTTTTCTTGCCTGAAAGAATAAGGCAATGCTTGGGGCAAGATATATGCTTTACTTGCATTGTCATCTCATTGATTATTGCCTTTTTAGGCATTTCTAAGGTTCTTACACTAATATCTGCTTTTAGGCATAAGTAGATTAACTGAGTCCTTAGGGCATCTCCCAAGTGTGAGAAGAGTGTGAGAAGGCTGAGTGCTTGCAAAAGGAAGGAAACTTAGCTTGTGAATGATGCTGTCTTGTGCAACGTCAAGCCCGTATGTGTAGTTAATGTGGATAGAGAAGGGGAGACAGTGATAGCCTGGAGGTGCAACCCACAGGTTGTTCCATGACCCTGAGCTTTATCTATTTTTTCTATTTTGGTTAAATCTTTTGATTCGAATACTATTTCAGAATAACTAGAATGTACCTTACATTTCACAAGACACACAGCTGATTTTCTGCATGGTTAAGCTTCATTTTCCATCACCCCCTGCAGTATATACTCTCACAGTTGCCCTCTAGGATGTTGCCTGGTTATCATTGCAATATTGGGAAATACCTGTGGTTGTTTGGCAGTGGCTCGCCCTCCATGTTGTGTTCATGTTTTGCTTTGTGAAGGGAAAGTCAGGCTCCCTCAGAATAAGAGCATGTGCCCACCATTTGGTGACATTACTCTTATGCTGCAAAGTAAGGGAAGAAAAGAGTCATGCCCTTCATGAAATTATAGATGTTACCCTATCACGCTTAGGCTGTATGTATTGCCCGCATGACTTATTATGGAGTCCTTCTCATTCTGTTTTCTTACATTTGTAATTGATGTTTAAAAACAACATCTCACTTTAGAATATCAAATCTCTCTAAAGGGGATTATATGTATGTTGGTGACAGCTTAAGAGAGAGGGTGAGAGGAAAAATATGGGCCTGGAAATTTTTGTGCTAGAACCCAGCAAATTCCTGACATCCTGTTAATTGATATTCTTGTGCACACGGTCACTGACTGCAAACATCCCTTTCCTGACCATTTCCTGTAAACTGTTAGAACTTCTCAAAACATTGGCTCTATTTAGACATATAGGGCTCATTTAACCAAGGGATACTTATTCCAGGGGCTGGAATAAACTGTTTGATTACTCTAAAATTAACTCGAGTTGAAGATCCATTTTTAACAAAATAATGACAATAATTTAATATTCGTCAAAGCATAGCTCATCACCCAACTCAGTCATCAATGAATGTTTGTTGAATGAATTAATGAGTGCATGAATGAATATAGAAGAATGGATACAGATTTTTATTGCTTTGATACTTTTAGTCTTTACACATCTTGGACATGAAAAGGTTTGAATCGACCTTATGAGCTTCCAACTCTCCCATACCAAATAGACTAAACCCTTACATATCAAATAGGCTTTTAATTTGGGTTGATTATAGCTTAATAATCAACAAAGACCATACATGTCTACATATAGGCCTTCATTGAAAATTTTGAGACAAGTTGCACTTCAGAATTCTCAATTTTTCAGAAGTTTACAAAGTCTATTTAATATATATATACTATTCTGGATAAAGAAAGACTATAAATATCTTTTATTTAGTTCAGTTCAGGTTTCCCAGCCAAATAAATTCAAGTCATGTCAGGTCTTAAATCTTGAATAAATTATAATATAAAAATATTTTGTTTTTTAAAATTTCTGGATTCCAGAATTGTGAATAAGAAGTGCGGAAGTGTAACATGATTAATTTTTTAATTGGGATAATTGTAGATTTACACACAATTTTAAGAACTAATACAGAGAGATCTATTTTACAACATGGTGACTATAGTTAATAATAAACCACATTTTTGAAAAATGCTAACAGAGTGGATGTAAAGTGTTCTCACCACAAAAATGATCACTATGTGTATAGGTAATGCGTATGCTAATCAGCTAGATTTAGTCATTCCACAATGTATATATACTTCAAAACATCATGTTGTAAATGGTAAATATGTACAATTTTATCTGTCAATTTAAAAAAATAAAAAATAAAAAATAAAAAAAAGAATACAGAGAGAAACATTGTACTCATTGTCCTATTTCTCCCAATGGTAGCATTTTGTAAAAATAGAGTTCATTATCATAGCCAGGATATTGATAAAAATCTTGAGATTTCCCTTGTTTTACTTGTACTCATGCACCATTTATTGAATAAGGAGTCTTTTCCCCAGTGTACGTTTTTGTCTGCTTTGTCAAAGATTAGATGGCTATATGAGGATGGTTTTACATCTGGGTTCTCAGTTCTATTCCCTTAGTCTATGTCTCTGTTCTTGTGCCACTACCATGCTGTTTTAGTTACTATAGCCATGTAGTATAGCTTGAAGTATGGTAAATTGATGCCTCCCAATTTGTTCTTTTTGCTTAAGATTGCTTTTGCTATACAGGGTCTTCTATGGTTCCATACAAAGCATAGAATTATTTTTTCTGCATCTGCAAAAAATGTTGTTGGTATTTTAATAGGGATTGCATTGAATCTGTAGATCACTTTGGGTGGTATAGAAAAAAAAATTTAAACCAAATAAAAACCTCCTGGTAATAATAAGTGAGTTCAACAAGGTCACAGCATACAGAATCAGCAATTACATCTCTATCTACTAACAATAAACATGTGAAAATGGAAATTTAACCAAAGGGTTGTGCACTATATGATTTCATTTAGATAACATTTTCAAGTTGACAAGATTTTAGAAATAGAGAACTTGTTAGTGATTGCCAGGATTGGGGCTTGGGAGAGAGAAAGAGGGGGGAGTGTGTGGTCACCAGGATGATACGGGGAGCCTTTTGGTGTTGGCCCCTCCCATTGTGGAGTCTGTCCATTTGGCCCGCAGCTCTGGCTACCAAGTCGCAGCAAAGAGGTGACCACATGTCTCAGATTGTAGAGTGGCCTCCTTGGTTACTAGACACTCTTAGGGGTGCTTGCTGTCTCTTTGGTGCAAAATAGCCCAGCTGTGGAGATGCAACAAATGGGCTGCTGTGGTCGTGGGTTTCAGGTATACACACACACACACACACACACTCACAGAAAAAGAGTAAAAAGGAAAAAGAAAGAAAAGAAAGAGAAAGAAAAAAAATAATAAAAAAATAAAAAATAAAAAAATAAAAATATATATATATATTTATAAAAAAATTAAAAATATGTATATATATAAAAAGCGACCCCTTTACTCCACCCAGAGGTGCAGACAGTCCCTTCGGTGCAAGGCATGGGGGTGGGTCGAGTCGCCTGGGAGAGGGGGTGGTTGTGTCGTTCCGGATCACAGCTCTACAAGTGGTCTCCTTTAGTTCACCATCTCCTTGGCACACAGGGCCAGTGGCTGAATGGAACAAGGCCTCCGGAGACTGCCTGGTAACTCAGCCAAAAAATCGATCTTTCTCCCTTTTCCGCCTTTTCGAATGTAGAGCTTGAGTCACAGGCTGGGACAGACTGTCCACAGATTTGGGAGAAAAAGTGGCTTCTTGCTGTACTCTCCTCCTCGAAGGGTGTGACCAGCTCTGCACCCAGGCAGTGGCGATGACTCAGACCATTGCCTGGGCAACAAGCCCAGGTAGCTTTAGGCTTTGGACTCCCAAAATGGTGGCTTCTCACCCACTGAGAATCAGCGCTGGAGATGACTGCACAGGGTGGGTATGGGAGCTGGGTTTGTCACCGCTGTCTCCCAGAGCTGTCTCCCAGAGCCACCGACTGAGCCCACTGCTTCCCTAACACACTGAGACTCAACAGATCAGCAGGAGGACTCTGTGCTCTGTGCCTCCCAAAGCCAGCCAAATCTTCAGCAATTTCCATGGGCAGAGTCTCCTTTATGGTGTTCACCTTCCCTGATCTGGTCCTGGCAATCTCCTGAGGCGAGAAGCCCATCTCCAAAGTCTCCCCTGTGGGCTCAGGAAGTGTCCAATCCAGGAAGTGCCTGCTCGGGACAGTCCCTCCCCACCAATGCTGACCTAGCACTGTGCACAGGAGAGTTCAAAATGTTCCTGGCTCCTGGCTCCACTCCCCACTGCCTGTCGGCCCCTGCTACCACTTCGCACTGACTTCAGGCACTTCCCTGCCTGCGTGGGTGTGGGGGTTGGTGGAGGAAGAGTCGCCTTCCTGTGGGTCAGATCACACTGCCCCAGCCAGCCCTCCAACGGGTGCGGCCTTCCCACACTCCACTCCCCACTGTTTATCCCGCACTGTCCAGATTTTGCGGTGGGTTCTCTGGTTCACCTTTTTTTCCCGCAGCACTGCTTGTCCATCTCTGCTTCTCTGCAGATTCACGAAGCTGATCCTGTGGGAGAGCACTTCACTTGCGTGTGGCTGTCCGCGTTCTTCACCTCCCACTCTGGAGGCGGAGAGCAAGGAGGTCACCCCTAATCCACCATTTTTCCCATCAAAATCATTTTATGTGTTTGAAAGCCTTGCTTTCTCCTTTCCTTCTGAGACTCCTACTCTATAGATGTTGGATCTTTTTTTTATTATCCCAGAGGTCTCTGAGCCTCAGTTCATTCTTTTTTATTGTTCCAGTCTATTTCTCTCTGTTGCTGAGATTGGGTGAATTATCTTGTTCTGTCTTCTCTACTACTGTGACCCTGGTGTGAATTTAAAAAAATTGTTACTGTATTTTTCACTTCAATGATTTCTATTTGGTTCTTTATAAAAAAATAATTTTATTTATTTGCCGAGTTTTATATCTTTCCGTGTATTTCAAGAGAACTTATAATTGAATGCTGTAGCATTTTTGTGGTGCTTTTTAAAAATTCTTGTCAGACAGTTTCAACAGCTGTTTCTGTTTAGTTTTGGTGTTATTTGATGGTTTGTTCCTCATTCAAGCTGCGACTTTTTTGGGTTCTTGATATATTAATAGTAGGTGATTTTCAATTATATCCTTAACATTTTCTCTATTAGTTTATCAATTAAGACTGTAGTTCCTAGTTAATTTTTTTTTTAATTGTAGCAGAAGTCACCATCCTATTTAGGCTTATAGCACATGGGTCAGGACCTATTTTATGGGCTGTTTTTCCATTGTGGTTTAATTTTCAGAGCCTTTCCAGCGTGATTTTAGTCAGCTTGGTTTATGCGATGCTGTTGAGCCTCAGAGTGTGGAACGGGATTCCCCCAGCTTATCTGGGTCCTGCGTGTTCTTCTGCTGGGAGGAGTGTGGCGAGAACCTCTTTCCTTGGCCCTTTAGTGTTTCAGTGTCTTTGGGTGGGGAAGGAGTGGCTCAGGTGTGCATAGGCAAAGAGACTCGCCTGACAAGCCCCTCTCTGAGACTAAGTCCCTCTTTATGGTTCTGCCTGCCCATCGCTGGAAAGACAAAAAAGGAAAAAATCTCGGCCTGCAGGATTAAAGCAGCCTTTTGAACTCTCCTGCCTGGGATACCAGAAAGGCAAGGTCGGTGCGCAGTCACTCTACCTCCCTGGTGTTCCAAGCAGGAGAGTCTTGGCTTTACAAAAACAAGCTTCCTAGATTGAACCATGTGCTATGTCTGTGCCCCTTTTGCTGTTTCTGCTCAGCCACCTTGGAGCCTCTGGGTGGGCAAGGCCCATAGAGACAAGGAGGCTTCCCAGACCCACCCTGCCTGTGGTTGGGTTTCTCTTGCTGCTCCACCACCCTCTTCTGTATCTCTTGGGAGTAGAGAGCAGTCTCGCATAGCAGAAAAGGAAAGATTCCTCTGACCACTTATTTCACCAGGGCTCCTAATTCATCCCTTGTCAGTGGTGTTGGGCATGATGACATCAGAGGGACTTCTGTCCATCTGGAGGAAGAGGGAGGAGCATATCTTGGCTACCTTCTGTTGCTGGGTTAGGGCTTGGGAAGTACCAGCTCTGGGTCAGTTTTTCTGTCATTGTGTTGTATCTTTGGTCCTGTTGACCCAAACCAGTTTGCCTTCTTCTTACCTCCTCTCAGAGTTCTCCTTTGATTGCTTTTTGCATTATTTGTAGGGTTTATAGTTGTACTTAGTGGGGAGGAATAGAGAATAACAGATCTATGCCATCTTGCCCTCTATAGAAGCTCCAGACTTTAACTTGATTTTAATAATAAAAAGTAGCTGAAAAATTATTCTGTAACATAGTGTTTGTGATTTCTCAAATAACCAGGATTCTGGCCTAGAAAAGAATTTTTTTCTAAGATGTTTATTGATTTATAATAAAAATTATAAAAACATATGGTTATATATTTAATGTATCAAATTTATAAAAAATTATCTAGAATTAAAAATGTTTCAGCAATGGTGGTCACATATCTACACTGCATATATATTATACTAAATGCATATTGGAAAATTTGGAAACTTCTTTTGAAAGTTTAATTTATATTAGCATAATAGCGATACTGAGGTTAAAATAATTAAACTTGGCAAGAGATTTTAAATGAGCTCAACTCCAGATGGTTGTTGCTCTTTTAAAGGTACAGATTTTCCATAGTTTGAGTGTAGAATTTTTTCCATTATTATGCAATTTTGAACAATAGCACAGTGAAGTGGAAATTTTATGTGTTCTATATAGTTTTGCACTTTGAGGGAAAGAATATCTTTTTTTTTAAGTGTCAGTCTTCATGATTTATCCATAGACTTGACCAAAAAATCTAGCATAGGAAAGAAAAGGTACTCAGAAATTGGCTAGAAGTGCATTTTTTCATTACTCCAACTGCTTTCTTTGGGCTCTTGTTTTTTTTTTAATGCTATAATTGCTCATTTCCAAAAGAAAAGTTTGTATTTGAAGTTCACATAGCTGTTCACTTCAATGAGCCTCAGAACAATTTGTATGGCAGGGGAATTTACGGAAAATGTACTTTGAAGTAAAATTGAACTTTAAAAAGACATAGACAAATAGAAAAAGTGTTGGCTTAGAGCTAGTGAGACTTAGATGTGAATTTTGAGTTGCATATTATTGAGAATGTCACTTTACATTCTCAATCTCTTCTTGTTGCTCTTAGCACTTATATCCAGGATTCTGGTCTTTTCTTTCCATCCTCTTATAGCCAACATGTGCTGGAGTTCCATTTTATGGTAGCTAGCATGATAAGGCAAAATAAAATAAAATAAAACGATAGTGAAAGCAAAAGTAAAATGAATTGCTCCAAGCCAACATAATTATAAAAATAAAAATTGTTCCAATAAAAAAATAAGAAATATAAGAAAATAAAACTTTTTCTGAAAAATAATCTAATCTATCATGATTTGTAATGAACTGTTTGATTTAAAAAATAGACCTTATTTTTTACAGCAGTTTTAGGTTCACAGCAACATTGAACAAAATGTACAAAGAGTTCTTCTACACCTCCTCTCAGCATTGCACAGATTTCCACTTGCATCAGTGGGGAGCATTTGTTATATTTGATGAATCAACATTGATACATTTATTAACTAAAATCCATAGTTTACCTAATTTATGTTAGGGTTCACACTTTGCATTCTACAGTCTTTTGTGTTTTGAAGAATGCATAATGTCCAGTATCCACCATTGCAATATCGTACGTAATAGTTTCACAGCCCTAAAAATCCCCTAAGCTCACCCTATTTATCCCTCTCCCATACCCAAGCCCCTGGCAACTACTAATCTTTTTACTATCTCCATAGTTATGCCTTCTACAGAATGTCATATAGTTGGGATCATACAGCATATAATGTTTTCAGATTGGCTTCCTTCGTATATACATTTCGGTTTCCACTATGCCTTTCCATGATTTGGTAACTCATTTCTTTTAAGCAATAAATAATATTCATTGTCTGAATGTTCCAGTTTATTCATCCATTCTCCTATTGAAAGATATCTAGATTGTTTCCAATTTTGAGCTGTTATAGGTATATATGTAGGTTATTGCGTGAACATAAATTTTCAACTTATTTGAGTAAATAGCAGAAGCTGTGATTGTTGACTCATATGGGGGAAAGTATATTTAGTTTTGTGAGAAACTGCCAAACTGTCTTTCAAAGTGCCTGTACCATTTTACATTTTCACCAGCAATTCCTATGGTTCCATATTCACACCAGCTTTTGGTGGTGTTAGTGTTTTCTATTTTAACCATTCTAGCAGGTGTGGATCTCATTTTTGTTTTAATTTGCAACTCTCTAACGACCTATGATGTTGAGCACCTATTCATATGCTTATATGTCATCTGTACATTTTCTTTGAGGCCTGTTCAAATCTATTTCCATTTTTTAAAATTATGTTGTTCCTTTTCTTATTGCTGGGTTTTAAGAGTGTATGGGTATATATATTAAGTATATATTAAAATATATATACACACATGCATACTCTTTGAATAGCAGTCTTTTATGAGATTATGTATCTGCAAATACGTTCTCCCAGTCTGTGGCTTTTCTTTCCATCCTTTAACATTGTCTTTCACAGAACAGAATTTTGTAATTTTAATGAAGTCCAGTTTATTGATTATTTATTTCGTGGATCATGTATTTGGAGTATATTTAAAAAATCATCACCAAAACCAAGGCCATCTAATTATTTTCTGTGTTATCTTCTAGGAGTATCATAATTTTGTGTTTAGGTCTACGATCCATTTTAAATTAATTTTTGAAGGATATAATGCCATTTTCTGGGTTCACTTTTGTACATTTGGATGTCCAGTTGTTCCAGCACCATTTGTTGTAAAGATTATCCTTTCTCACAGTATCGTCTTTGCTCCTTTGTCCAGTATCACTTGACTCTGTGTCGGTCTACTTTTGGGCTCTCGTATTTTGTTCTATTGATCTATTTATCTATTCTTTTTCCAACACCACACTGCTGATTAGTGTAGCTTTATTGTAAGTCTTGAATTTCAGCAGTATCAGTCCTCTGACTTTGTTTTCTCTTTTAGTATGTGTTGGCTATTCTGGGTCTTTGGCCTTTCCATATTAACTTTAGAATCTGTTTGCCAGTATTCTCAGAAGAATTTCTGGGATTACATTGAATCTATATAGGTCAAATTGGGAAAAGTTGACATCTTGACAATATTGAATTTTTCTATCCAGGAATGATCATATCTCCATTTATTTAGCTCTTTGATTTCTTTCATCAGAGTTTCATTGTTTTTCTCATATAGATCTTATACATATTTTGTTAAATTTAAACCAAGCATTTCATTTTTTTGATATTAATGTAAATAGTATTTTGTTTGTAATTTCAAAATCCAATTATTCTTTGCTGAAATGCATTAAATTTATTATTTTTATTATTTTATTTTTTATTTCAGAAATGTAGGAAATAAAAAAGTTCTTTGTTACATGGATGAATTGTACCATGCTGAAGTCAAGGCTTTCAACTTACCTGTCACCAGAATAGTGTACATTGTACCTATGCAATAGGTAGATTTTTATACTTCATCCCCCTCCCACACTCCACCTTTCTTAGTTTACAATGTCCATTACTGCTCTTTATGACTGTATATATCCCTCATTTAGCTCCCTTTATGTGTGAGAACATGCAGTGTTCGTTTTTCCATTCCTAAGATATTTTGCTTAGGTTAATGGTCTCCAGTTTCATCCAAGTTACTGCAAAAGACATTATTTTATTTTATTTTTTTTATGGCTGATGAGTACTCTGTGTGCGTGTGTATGTATTTTATATGTGTGTGTGTGTGTGTGTGTGTGTGTGTGTGTGTATACACACATACTTCTTTATCTATTCATCAGTTGATGAACACTTAGGTTTCAATTTGTTTAATATATATATATATATATATATAGGACTGTTCAGATTATGTATTTCTTCTTGTGTGAGTTTTGGCAGATTATGCCTTTCAAAAAAGTATCCAATTTCATCTAGTTTTTCAAATTTGTGGGCATAGAATTGTTTGTAATATTCTCTTATTATCCTTTCAATATCTATGGAATATATAATGATGGCTTTTCTCTCGTTTCTGATGTTAGTAATTTGTGACTTCTCTTTTTTTTTTTCCCCTAATTTACCCTGACTAGAGTCAGGTAAAAATTTGTACCCCCATAATATTGTGAAATAAAAAAAAAAGAAGCAACTAAGATGTTCTTCAGTATGTGAATGGATAAATAAACTCTAGCATATCCAAGGGAATATTACTGTGTACTAAAAGGAAATGAGCTATCAAGCCATGAAAAAACATGGAAGAACTTGAATCGTATTACTAAGTGAAAGAAGCCAGTGTGGAAAGCGACACACTGTGTGATTCCAACTACATGACTTTATGTAAAAAGCAAAACTTTGGAGACAGTAAACAGATCAGTGGTTCCCAGGGGTCAGGGAGGAGGTGGGGATGAGTAGGCAGAACACAGAGGATTATCAGGACAGTGACACTATTCTGCATGATACTATAATGGTGGATACATGTCATTACGCATTTGTCCAAACCCATAGACTATACAACACCAAGAGCGAACTATAATGCAAACTACAGACTTTGAGTGATAATGATGTGTCAGTGTAAGTCCACTTGTACCAAATGTACCCCTCTAGTAAGGGATGTTGATTAGTAAGGGAAGCTCTCCATATGTGGGACCAGGGCATATATGGGAATTCTGTACTTTCCACTCAGCTATGCTGTGAACCTAAAACTCCTCTAAAAAATAAAATCTATTAAAATATGTATATATGTAAAAGAACCTGACTCATGCCTGACTCTCAAACTTCTTTCTACCTTTGGGCTCTTGAGTATCACAGGTTCTTTTGGAAACCTTACAGCGCTAACTGCCCACATGGGCCACAACGTATGCAGAGGAGGGTACACAACTGCAGGAGGGTGCAATAAAAGCTGCATATGTTTGCACATATACAATTAAAATGTAGGACACACCTCAGTTATCTGAAGAAAGGCTCCCTGGACTCTCCATTTACTACCCAAGTATTCAAAACAAAATTCTTAACATATCTGAGTAAAAGATTCTTCCTCTATAAAACTGAGATAAAGTCTACATAATAAAATTATAAAGATTAATTTAATTCATGAGAAGCACTTAAACCAGTGTTTACCATGTTAGCTATCATTATCATCATCACCATCATCGTCATTAGTGTAGGGGTGGAGGATGCTTACATATAAAACATATCATTGGCTCTGGAGATGTTAGAATATCTTAGGATTTGAGGTGAAATAGACTTATTTTCATTGTACAGTAGTCCCCTCTTATCCATGGTTTCAGTTACCTGTGGTCAACCATGGTCCAATATTTTATTATAAAAGTTACTTCAATAACTTATTGTAAAATAAGATATTTTGAAGAAATAAGTTAAAATAAGATATTCTGAAGAAATAAGTTATTGAAGTAACTTGTATAATAAAATATTGTTATAATTATGCTATTTTATTATTAGTGCTGTTAATATATTACTATGCCTGATTTAAAAATTAAACTTTATTATAGGAAGGTATGTATAGGAAAAACATAATATGTGTAGGGTTTCGTACTATCTGTGGTTTCAGGCATAAACTGGGTGTCTTGGAACTTATTCCCCATGAATGGGGAGGATACTGTTATGTCCTTATTCATATAAATATTTACCATGTGAATGCACTGTTTTTTTTCAATTTCTGAGTTTTTCCTTTTTTCTGAGACAGAGTCTTGCTGTCGCCCCAGCTAGAGTGTAGTGGCATCATCATAACTCACTGAAACATCAAACTCCCAGGGTCAAGGGATCCTCCTGCCTCAGCCTCCTGAGTAGCTGGGACTATAGGTGTGCACCGCCATGCCCAGATAATTTTTTTATTTTTTGTAGAGATGGGGTCTTGCTCTTGCTCAGGATGGTCTTGAGCTCTGAGTGTTTTATTGATTTTTTTTTCCCTTCTGATTACAGGTCACATTTTCCTTCTTTTTCCTGTGTCTAATAATTTTTGGGGTTTGATGGACATTGTGGATGCTACAGGCAGATTGCTTCTGTTAAGGCAAGGTTTTAGGCATTGTTAGTGCTGAACTATAGGAGTACTTATTGTAGGGCCTGAGTGGCTCTACTCCTAAGAAAAGGCATCCCTGACGTGTCAACTGCATACACAAGACTTTTATACACAAGATCTCTCCACAGTAGATGGTCAGACACCAACATTTTTCTGTACTGCAGAATCTCTGGAATCTGTTCTTTTCACAGCTTTTAAGTAGCTGCTCTCTTCCAGGCCTCACGAAGTCTCACTCTATAGCTTTGCAGCTCAGTATTTACGCAGGAACTTAAGCGACATAAGATTTCTGGAGTTCCCTCTATGAGCAGCTCTCTCGTCTGCAATGCCCCTTCGACATAATCCAGTCACCTCAGCAGACCCAGAGTCTCATCAGTGTTTCCTCCGCTTAAAAAGGCTGCTGCTCTTGGTTCAGCCTCCAGTTCCTTGTGCTGCATTTGGAAACTGCTCCCACATAGAAAGCTGGAGTGAAAGTAGTGCTTACTTCTTGTACTTCTCTTTTTCAAGAATCCCAGCTTAGCGCTCTCTTGTTCAAGGCCCGAACAATATTTAACTTTGTTTTTTTTTGTATTTTTCTCACTTCATCAATTGATCATGGCAGGAAGTTAAGCCCAATAAAACTATTTCAGCAAGAATAGAATTATAATCATTCCATATAATTACCATAGTTTGATAGGTAGGTTACTAATAATGTCTGGATTTATTGTTATCACCTGTGCCTCTTCCAGTTTTTGTAGTTTCATGCTAAAATAAACTTTTACTTTTAGAACAGTTTTAGATCAATAGAAACATCGCAAAGGTAACAAACAGAATTTTCAAATAGTTCACCCCGAGTCTCCCCTGTTATTAACATCTGACATTAACATGGTATATTTGTTATAACTACTAAACTAATATTGATACATCATCATTAACAAAAGCCCATACTTTATTCAAATTTCCTTGGTTTTTACTTAATGTCCTTTTTCTGTTCTAGGCTCCTATTCAGGATACCATATTATATTTAGTTGTCACCTTAGTCTCCTCTTCACAGTGACAGTTTCTTAGAATTTCTTTGTTTTTGATGGCTTTGATAGTTTTGAGGAGCATGGGTCAGATATTTTGTAAAATGCTCTGCAATTGGTATTCGTCTGATGTTTTCCTCATGTTTACGCTAAGATTATGGCTTTTTAGCAGGAAGACCTCAGATATAAAGTATCATTTGCATCACATCGTATCAGGGGTATGTAAGGCTCCTCCAGCATGCAATTACTCTTTTTTCTCTATTTTCATAATTTAATTTTTGAAAGGAAGTCACTAAGCATGGTGGGGAGATTTTGTTCAATTCTAGTACACATAGATATTAAATTTTAGGTTGAGTTTTTTTCTTTCAACATTTTAAATATTTAACTCTGCTATCCTCCTGCTTGCATGGATTTTGACAGGAAGTCTTCTACAATTCTTGTCCTTGTTCCTCCGTAGTTAGGGTGTTTCTTTTCTCTGGCTCCTTTTAAAATTTTTCCTTTTGTCTTTGATTTTCTGTAGTTTAAGTATGACATTCCTAAGTGAAGTTTTTTTTCTATTTAATTGGTTTGATGCTTTCTGAGTTATCTGGATCTGTGGTATAGTGTTTGTCGTTTATTTTGAAACATTTGTACACATTATCATTTAATGTATGTTTTTGCTCTGTTCTCTAGTTTTTCTCCTTCTGGTATTTCAATTTTGCCTATCCTACATATTTTGAAATTATTCCATACTCTTGGATCATTTGGTTTGTTTCTGTTATTTTTTTCATTAATTTTTCTCTTTGAATTTCAGTGTGGGAGGTTTCTATTGATGTATCTTCAAAATCCCTGATTCTTTTCTCTGTCATATCTATTCTAGTGATGAGGCCTTAAAGACATTTTTAATTAATGTCATTTAAAATTTTTTTTGATTATTTATTATAGTTTCTGTCTCTGTGTTTACCTTACTAATCTGTTTTTGCAGGTTGTCTACTTTTTCCAGTAGTGCCCTTGATATATATGAATCTGGTTTTGATATTTGCTTCTTCTTTTCAGATTGTGTTTTTTCCTTGCCTTTTGGCATGACTTGTACTTTTTCACTAAATGCTGGACATATGTTGAGTAATAGGTATTGAAGTATACAAGCCATTGGTGTGAGGATTTGTGTTGATCTGCCTTGGCCTTGGACTATGTTTAACATTTGTTTTAGCTGTAGATACCAGGGTCTTTAAATTTCTTCTTTCTTCCTGTCTTTGTCTCCTCACTTGACTTTGGGCTCTCGAGGAGTTTGCATGTTTCAACCGTTTACTCTGGAGTCCACTGTTACTATATTGGAGCCCTGTTGGTGTGGTAGTAAGGAGTAAAGGTGGGGAAGAGTTATAATCCATGCTCCTATCTCAGCCTTTCAGTGTGTCCACGCCCCTGGCTGTGACCTTCACAATCTTTTTTGTCCTCCTAGGTAAGACGGAAAGGCAAGGCTAGAAGGGGCTAGATTGGGAGGAATGCTCTTCCTCCACCTGGGATGATGTGATGCTCTAAGAAAGTAATTTTTTTTTTTATTTTTATTTTTTTGCCTTTGGGATCAAGCTGTTGTTGTGGAGAACACTCTGGGGATATTTCACAATAATTTTTTTTAGAGCTCTTTCTCCTGTCAAAGCCATGAGGGAATTTTCCTTGGATCTCTGCCGTAAGAACCTAATAGGGAGCTTGAAGATAAAATCCAAAAAAGTTTGGGGGCACCCACAGGCTGCAGCTCTCAGGATTTTAATCACTGTCCAGCTAGGCCACGTTTGGCCCCTAGCAGTTTATCAAAGTTGCTATTGAGATGTTCCTACAAGATATGGTTCTACAGGCTTTGGCTCTAGATCTTGGCCAACAGACCTCAGCCATGACTCATTGGATTCCCAATTTCTTCAGATTTGGGGGTAGCAGTTTGCCCTGTAACCTTGTGTTTCTAATGAGCCCAAGAAAAGTTGTTCTGATTTTTTTATTGTAAGGATGGAGGTGATTAAACCCAAGCCTCTTTATATACAGGAACTGAAACTGGAAGTCTTCTAGAGGTTCATTAAAAAAATGTTTATATCACCAATTTCTTTGGAACTTACATTGATAGAATGAGGGAGGGAGGTCTTTTTGTTTGTTTGTTTTGAAAATCAAGAATTAACATTTCATAAGGACATATTTATTTCCTGCTTGAATATAAGCAGGTAGAGAAATTGGTAATGGGATGGAATTGATTTTGTCTTTCACGTACAGAAGTTTGATATAACCCAAGAGGACATGTTTTTTAAATTTTGTAGATGCAAAAGAGAGAATGGGAGTTGGGATTAATTTTCCCTAAATGCTTCTTATATATTTTTTGCTCTAAGATCTTGATCATTTATTACAAACATTTACTCTAGTTTCTAAAATTTCTCACTAAAGATCACTTCACTTTCTAAGTTTGCATAATAATTTTAAATGCAGCCAATTTAAATCATTTGGAATACATTTATAAAAGTATTTAACTAAATTAATCAGAAAATGAGTATTTTCATGCTCTGCCCTTTAACTACTTAAATATCCCCATATTTTTCCAAAACAAACAAATGAAAACAAACAAATAAACAAATCCCCTTTGAGTAAAAACTAAAGATGGAGAATTTCAACCAAAAGAGGAATTATTCATAAAATTCAAGTATCCTCAAATTAAAGCTTGTAGTGGAAACTGTTTCACAATTTTAATTATATTGGTCATTCTCCCCAATGTTTATAATTGGTTATAATACCTAAACTCGATGAGAAAAGGCAAGTACAAAATGTCAGGCCTAAAACCACATAAAGCCTCTTAATATTTTTGCTAATTTCTTCTTCCCTTCGGGCATACCTTGCGAAACGGAGACGTCTGCTGCAAACAACTACCACACCCGTATCCCAGAGTCCCCCGTGAGTTGTAGAGACGTTTCAAGCGTTAAAGAATTTTTCCTCTCTTCAGTAAGTAAAATAATGAAAACCACCATTTTTCTTCATAAAAATTGGATATAATAAATGCCTTTTCATGTTGGGCTGCCTTAGTGCCTATGTCACTAATTGGATATACTTGTGTCTGTGTCTGTGTCTGTGTCCTCTGTGCTTGCTGTGAGGTTTACATACCAAGAGATAATCACTTGTCCAAAGGAGGAGCGTATGTGAAGTGGGGAAGTCTGTGCAGCTCTGCACAGCTGTTATTCTCCAGCCTCCCCCAGTTCCTGTTCAGAAGTCACTTTTCAAATTCTGGTCTGCAAGTGTGCTTGTTTTGCAAATGGAGGGGTATTGCATTCATAATTCATAGCCATTTATCAAATACTTGCTATCTGCCAGACACTGACCTAGTTTACTTTCCATCTTTATTCTTATTATAATTCAAGGGGATAAATACTATCCTTCTTCTTTTAAAGACTGTTATTAACAAGTGAACTCTTATAGGTTGCTCTTAACTGATTGAACATCTCTTCTGTTCAGGAGAGGATGCCTGGGCAAAGCAATGAAAGGACTGGGAAGAAAGGCCTAATTCTGAAGGAAAGAGGACTGCTCCTTACCAGCCCTGTGTAGATTTAGTCAACAACTCAACATATTAATATAATCAAGAAAACCATATGATCATGCCAGAACCCTCTTTTTGGTTGCCATGGCACTATCAATCCTGAGACAACTTTAATAAAATCAAGATTGTGCTGACTTGCAGAGGTTTTGGAAATATCGTTGCTGCTGTGTTGTTTGGCTGGAGTCTGTAGAACCAGGGCAAGGCTCTCTCCACTTCAACTCCAAACTAGAGTTTGGGACAAGAAGGAAAACCCTTTCCCCCAGGGCAAGATTTTGCAATCTTTTCAATCACCCCACTCCCTGTCTCCTGATACCTAGAAATCCATATCAAATGGCTAGATTTAGGAATCGTGTTCCTGGGAGACATGGTGTCTGATTTTCCAAATTTCACAAAGGCTATATGATTGTCCTCAAAGATCATCTCCTTCTACCTCCCTCTTGGAAGGTTTTGGCATTTTTTTGGTCTGCTCTCTGTGTGCAAGCATGAAGAATGCTGTCTTTACTCATCATCTTGACTGCAGTGGCATTGCTTGGTCCCTCCACCTCATGTCCAGCAGCAATAGATTAGACAATGTAAAAACTTCATATGTATACATGTCGACTTTGTAAATGTGACATCTGTAACCTTCCATTACTTTGGAGAAGGTTTTACTTTTACCACCATTGTTTCAAACAGGGTTACATTACCAGCTCCAAGATTCTAAATGAAGCTGCCCTCAATACATGGAAATAGATAAACTGGACCAGAGGAAATTAAAGCACAACAAGAAAATCAAGTCACAATAAGAATAATGAAATCATGCATATTACCTGGGGGGGGGGATTTACTATAAGTGATTCTAAAACTTGACTTCAAGCTTTATAGTAATCCCCCCAAAAAAGGGGGATGGGGCATGACTACCAACATATTTACTTATAATTATTTGCAATAAGTAAGTATGCCTAATCATCAAGGGAGACAAAAATATATCCTTTTATTTTCTAAATAAAATTTCTAAAAAAATTAAGTGATTTTTTTAATACTGGGCTGTGACTGAAGTTCTAAGATAAAGTAAAAAGAACTTGTGTAAACATGGTCCTGGTGATAGAAGTTTTGGTCATTGAGTTTACTGGAGAGTAAAGTTTGAGCAACCATTTATGGAAAGTCTTCCCGAGACATAGAGGAAAGATTGGTGAGATTGAAAGAATACTGGGCTAGAAACCAAAACCCTCAGTTTGAATTCTAGTTCTGTAGGTATCAACATGTGACCTGAATTAAATCACTGCTTTTGTTTCCTTATTTGTTTTCTATGTGTGCTGCAAGATGAGCTCCACCTGGGCTTTGTTCACTTCTGTACCGCTAACACCTAGAAAAGTATCTGGCACATAATAAGTGCACAATAAATATCTGTCAATGTATTTGTTGGATGATCGGATAAAATAGCACAAGATTTCTAAAGTAAAAAACATTTGCCAAATACAACAAATGTGGGGTTGGGGGATGGTGGATTTAGAAGATTATTGTTTTATTCCCATATATCTTAGGCTGCTTGGGCTACCATGACAAAATACCATAGATTGGATGGCTTAAACAACAGAAGTTTATTTCTCACAGTTTGGGAGACTGGGAAGTCCAAGACTGAGATTCCTGCAGAATGTGGTTTCTGATAAAGGCTCTTCTCCTGGCTTTCAGGAAGAACTCTGCTGTCTCCAACAAGAACGCAAATCCTATCATATCTGGGCTCCACTTTTACAGCCTTGCTTAACCTGAACTACTTCCGTACAGGCCCTATCACCAAATACAGTCACATTGAGGGTTTGGGCTTCAACATAGGATTTTGGGAGGGCACAATTTAGTCCATAGCACCAGGTAGTGCCAAAGAACAACTAATTCGATGGCACTCTTATAGCTTAGAAAATGGAAAAATAAGCAGTTCAATGTCATCTCTCAAATGAGGCAGGATAAAGAATGATACATACAATAAAAACAGAATGGCAATGGGATTCCAGAACATATTAAGAAACAAAAGTTTAATTATTAAACCCAAAATACAGATTCTCAGCCAAAATTCTTTTTAACCCAGGTTACATACTATATAATTAGAGTAGAGATACACAGAATCTCACAGTAATAAAACATTCATAAGACTGAGAGTATATAATTCAAACTTTATTTTCTCATTGCTCAATGTTATCCTTCAATGGTTAGCATATTTTGAGATTTAGAAAATGTTCTGAAAATTAAATGGGGCTGTAAAGTCAAAACAGGAAAAGTCACCAATGCCAAGTCAAAATATTTGAACGTTATGAGAAGCACTAGGAAAGATGAAAAATGATGCTGATTCTTTCTGCCAATTAGCATAATTTGCCCAAAGTCGAAGCAAATTATGTGACCTATCAAAGTCCTTTGTCAATTCTATTACAACTCTCAGCAATAGAGATGGCCCATTCCCCCCTTTTAAAAACACTTTTTGTTCTTCACTTGGCTTTTGGGCCACAATATTCTTCTATTTTTCGTATTTCTTTTTAGTTTTTAATCAGCACTCTCTCTAGATCAGCTCCTCTACTCTGAGGCTGTAAATACCAGCAATCCACATTGCTTCTCAGATTTACATCTGAAGCTCGAACTTCTCCCTTGAGGGCCAGTGTTCTCACTCAAAACTTCTGTGTGTCTCTCCAACAGACATCCACATTTAGCAAGTTCCAAATTTTATTCTTTAGTGTAATGTAAGCCACCCAGTCGTTGGGGCCCACATTTAGTCTTTCCTCATAAGCAAGCTCTTCAAACTAGCCTCACGTCTGCTGCCTCTCATCTGGATTTTGGTGATGGTCTCCAGGTTGGTCCCTTGGTTTCACTCCAGCTTCCTGGCTTGCCTGCCCTCCCACATTGAGACTACTGGGCCCAGAAGCTTCTTGGATTAATAAGGTTATAGAAGGAAGTGAGCTAAGAGTTGACTGATATCTCTTCTAGGTCACAGTGAGACCATAGAGACTTCTGTCTTAGAGCAGAAAACAACTATCCCATACAAGGGATACATACAAGTTTTGTTTCTCCTAAATAGTGGAGGGAGACATGGAGTTGCTCATGTTGCTCTCTTTATTAGCCCTTTTTATGTGTTTTTGCTGACAGCGACCTCTGCTTGGTCACACATTTTCTTTAGATTCTTAACCTCCTGGTGGCTCCATTCCCCATGTTGAAAATAGATTCATTGATATTTCTTTCTTCCTAAAGTCGATGTAAGTACTAACTGAGATGAAGCCTAACAGAGTGGCCACCTCAACTCATGCTAATTGTATGATTATTTCTAGTTACACAATTATTTTATTTAGACCAGTTCCTATGGAGGTGTTCTGCCTCAAGCCACATGTGTGGATATAATAGTTGAACTCCCAAGAGTAATTTTTCACTCTCGTCTCCAAGTGCTTGTCATTCTCCCTTCATATTTCAGGCACCCACCCAATTACATGCCATCTGCCTCCACTGAAGTGTAATGTAATGACCAAAGTATTCACAAAGATAATAAAAGAAAGGACCCTTTTAGTTCCCAAAGAAGAAAGGACATTATCTCAGAATAGAGGTCAGATTTGTGAATGGAACATACTGGCCCAATATTTCTATATGACGCAACTATGATCCATTTGGGAGACATTTTCCAGAATCAAGCAGAAGGCTACTCTAGAGCTAGGACTTTATCTCTGAATTTTTCAAAAGACACATCTTAAGTAGGGAACCATCTTAGAAATGTTAGCTTTCATTTTCCTACTTTGGCCTCTTCATCAGGGTTTCTAAGATCTTAAGGTTGGGCTCCAGCTGGAACTAAAGCTCCAGGCGCCAGTGGTTTCTTGGGTGCAGAGGTCTCTGCAGGAAGGCAGGAATTCTCCACTAAGTCTCTGAATAAATGACAGAACCCTGGGCACCTGTGGTGGCAGAGCTTCTTCCTCCTTTTTCTGTTCAGAGATTTCTGCATGCAAGAATTCCTCTCAGGCTGAGTGGAACTCCACAGCATACATACACCACGTTTTATTAATCCACTCATGTATTGATGGAAACACTTGGGCTGTTTCCACATCTTTGCAATGGTGAATTGTGCTGCTATGAACATCTGAGTGTGGATGTCTTTTTTATAGAATGTCTATTTTTCTTTTTGGTAAATACCAAGTAGTGGAATTGCTGGATCAAATAGTAGTTCTACTTTGAACGACTATCCTGGATGAAGCTGGAGCCCATTTTTCCAAGCGAAGTATCACAAGAATGAAAAGCAAGCATGACATGTACCCACCATTAAATTGGTACTAATTGATCAACACTTATGTACACATATGGAAGTAACATTCATAGGGTGTTGGGCAGGTGGGAGGGAGGGGGAGGGGATGAGTAAATTCACAACTAATGGGTATAGTGTGTGATGTCTTGGGATTGGGCATGCTTGTGGCTCCCACTTGGGTGGTGCAAAGGCAATATGTGTAACCAAAGTGTTTGTACCCCCATGATATTCTGAAATTAAAAAAATAAAAAGAAAAAAAGAAAATAAAAGAATTCCTCTCAGGCATTTTTTAAGTGTTTCTTTACTAACTGCCTTTATTTTTCCTCCCAGCTTTACTGAGGTATAACTGACAAATAAAAATTACATATATTTAAGGTGTACAATGTGAAATCTGGATCTATGTATACATTGTGAAATGATTACCACAATCAAGCTAATTAACACATCCATCATCGTACATACTTTTTTGTGTGTGTGGTCAGACTACTTAAGATCTACTCTTAGCATATTTCAAGTAAACAATACATTTTTCTTAACTATAGTCACTATGCTGTCCATTAGGTCACCAGAACTTATTCATCTCATTAATATAACTGAAAGTTTGTACCCTTTGACCAAAATCTCCCCATCCTCCCCCACCAACCTTTGGCAACCACCATTCTACTCCGGTTTCTATGAGTTCAATTTTTTTAGACTCCACATATAAGTGAGATCACGCAGTATTTGTCTTTCTGTCTCTGACTTATTTCTCTGAGTGTAATGCCCTTCAAGTTCGTCCATGTCGCCATCCTTTCAGGATTGTCTTCTTTATAAAGCTGGATAATATTCCATTTTAATGTATACCACATTTTCTTTTTCCATTCAGCATCACAGATGAGAGTACAGATACATCTTTGAGATCCATATTTTATTTGGATTGAATATGTACCCAGAATATTTCTGGATCACATGGTAGTTCTATTTTTTATTTTTTGAGGCACCTCCATACTATTTTCCATCATGGCTGTACCAATTCACATTCCTGCCAACAGTCTGAAAGGTTTCCCTTTCTCTATGTACTCTTTGTGTAATAAAAGACATTGGCAAAGTGTTTTATCAAATGTGAGAACTTTAGTCTCATTACAATGTTGCTTGTGTTGGTAATGTTTTGTAAATAAGATGAACTGGTGGTTGGAAGCAGAAAACAGAAGAGTTATTTTTCTAGCAAAGACATGGGGTAGAGAGGAAGCTGAGAGAATGTAGACCCTCCACTCCAGCATGGGATGGAGGGGGCTTTCACACCCAAATCGGGAGGTCTCAATGCATAGGCTTCATGGCCCTGGGTGTGGGGTAGCTGAGTCCTGAAGGCTTCGTGTCTCCAGCTTCCACTGGGCCAGGTGGGCTGGGGTAGTCAGGATGGGTCAACAGCAAGAAGAGCTTGATCACCTCTGAAAAATAACAAATGGTAATTGTAGTAACTGCTTATTGCAGCAAATACTTATTTTATGCCAGGTAAGCGGTTTGCATTTTAAATTCAGTTACAATTAAATTACAATTCTGTAAGTGTCATTATATTCTAATAATTGTTATTACTGTTATATTATTATGGGAATAATATTAGAATCTATAATAATTAAACTCTCAATCTAGAGAATGTTTTAGAAGGTCGAATTGGCTGACATATATGGAAAGTACTCAGAGGTGTTCCTGGCCCCTAGGTTAAGTGCTACACAGGTGTTCACAGGTACTATCATTATTCTCATTCTTCTAACCATGGTGAGGTTAAGGAACTTTGCTAAGGATCACATGGTGGAGGAGTAGCTTCTGCATTGTGCTCTGATTGGCTGCTTGAGGAGGAAGTCAGATCTGCACAGAGAGGCCAACATTCATGTTCTCCCTCAAGCCTGGAAGTCTGACGGATGAAGTTTCCAGAACTGTTTCAGTCTTGTTGTGCTGCACATGTTTTTTTTTCATATGGAATTTTGAATGTGCTTTCAGCTCAGAAGCCTCCTTTATTCTGTACAGAGAGAGATCTTTGGCACCGTGTTCAATTTGGGCTCAGCCCAGGCTTGGAAACTGACCAGGTGAACAGCCAGTTTAAACGTGACTGGAAGTACTTGTACCTAAAGAGAGATGAATACATAAAAACAGAGGCTGCAGCAGGTGGAAACAATGATTCAGTATTTCTTTGAGCCTGAAAGACAAATGGCCCTCACCAGACTGCACAGAAATCATGGTGTTATGTGAATGAAGTACATGGCTTCGTGAAACCCCCAACAGCCATGTTACAGAGGAAGGGACAGGCTATGTGCATGGGAGTGGCCTGCTTTGGGATCTTCTAGACCGGGCCGCCTCTCCCTGCTATTTTCTTATGTGCTGGAACCTTCTAGGTGCCAAAGCTACATCTGAGGGCAGAGCCACAGAGGCAGCCTCTCTCCGTTCGTACATTGTGCTCGCATTCTGGATTGCAAAGGCACCGCTGACGGGCACCCCCGTGTCCCAGAAAGGTCAAGAAAGGAACTACAGTTCTTTGAGTTTATTCTCACACCCTCCCTCTCCTTGGCACCCAAGCATAAGCCTTTTGGTGAGGGGATCCGAGCTGTGGCTGTACCCATGTAGTAACCACCCCATTGGAACTCAGAATCCCTGCTTCCCTCTGGTGACCAAAGGTATTTAACGAGGTCAACTCATCTTTTAAACCTTATTTTAAAGAAACAATGGTGATATAGCACCTCTTGTATACTCCTGGATAGAGCTGGAACGCATTCTACTAAGTATCCCAAGAATGGAAAAACAAGCACCACACGTACTCACCATCAAATTGGTATTAACTGAACAACACATAAGTGTACATATAAGAATAACATCTGTTGGATGTC
>RJWJ010024652.1:0-24651 GCA_004363605.1 Indri indri | reverse complement strand
CACGTGGTTGGTAGCTGCTTTGATATTCTTCAGTCTCTCTGTGTATACAGCACACTCCTTCTTTAACTCTTCAATCTCTTTCTGCATCTCCGGTGTGGTCAGGGCACTAGCTAACTCCTTCAGCTCTGAAACCACATCCCCCTAGGGGTCACTTCCTACCCCTGCGGAGGGAGGTCTATCTTTCCCAGTGGGTGCACCCTGAAGTGGGAGACAGGATTCCACCATGCTGTGGGATCTTTCCAGAATAAAGTCTCACATTCTGGAAAAGCTCAAGAAAGTAAGGCTTTCAGGATAATGAGTTTATTCTATTTCTCTTTCCCTCTCCATCTACAGGTAGTGGTGGGGTGTGAGGTTGAGGGGACTTAGGTGGAGTCCGTTAAAGCGGCAGGAATAAAGGGAAACATGGGGGACAGTGCACTGAAAATCATGGCACGGAAAGCAAATGCATACCTTGCTCACTTGTGCACAAAAGCCCATTAGTTGTTCTACATTTCTGTTAATGTAATACCTAAGGCAGCCCAGCAAAGGGATCTTAACTGCCAGTAAGATGTTGTAATCAACCACCCATTCACTTAGTAATTCCTAACCTGTAGACTGAACCTGACCCTTTGGGCACCTTTTGGGGGCTACCCAGACCTACCAGCCTCCATGTGGCGGCAAGTCTGCTGCAAGCCCTGCACCTTAGCAGTGAGGTCCATGATTTTGGCATCCAGGCATTGGAGGTCAGCATCACTTACTATATCAAACTGTTCCTGCCAGAGATAAGAAAAATATAAGGCACAAAGAAAAATGTGAGGCACAAAAATAGGAAACACACATCTGTGAAGGCAGCATTCAGATACACTCAAGAACCTGGTATTCCCCAAACCCTCAAAAGGGCCTGGGAAAATAGTGGGAGGGTACTTTTAAGAAACTCAGTTGATGGGCCTGGTGCCTCACACCTGTAATCCTACTACTCTGAGAGGCCGAGGCTGGAGGACTGCTTGAGCTTAGGAGCTCAAGACCAGCCTGAGCAAGAGTGAGACCTCGTCTCTACTAAAAAGAGAAAAAATTAGCCACTTGGGGTGCTATGCACCTGTAGCTACTCAGGAGGCTGAGGAAGGAGGATCGCTTGAGCCAGGACTTTGAGGTTGCAGTGAGCTACAATGATGCCACTGCACTCTAGCCGGGGTGACAGAGCGAGACTCTTATCTCCAAAAAAACACAAAAAGGAACTCAGGTGAGTACTGGTTCCACTAAAAAGGTATAAAAGAAAAGTTGAAACTTAATAACTGTCCTCAAGGAGTAACCAGGTTGGTAGGATACTGAATAAGACAGAAATGTCTTCCCATTTAGTGATAAAACCACTCACTGGGCTTAAAGTGTAAAGTAACATTTTTCCCAAGGTGGTGAAACCCAGATCATGGGTTGCCACAATAGGAAGAATCTGGACAGGTTAAGAGGCATGATGGGATCTATTTAGATGAGGCACTCCAGTAAAAGTCTGAAGAGCTCCTCCCATGAGGGCCTGCTGCTAGAAAAGGACTGCGTTAGGGATCAGCAGGGGTCATGTCAGTGATGGGGAACAAGTTAGAAAAGATGAGAATGCCAGCCTATGCAGTTTGGACTCTATACTTAGGGCAAGGTGAACCTTTAGAGCAAAGGCCAGCAAGCCAAATCCTGTTAGGTGCATGTTTTTGGAAACAAGATTTTATTGAAACAGCCATGCCCATTTGTTTGCATAGTCTATAGCTGCTTTTGCTCTACAATGGCAGAGCTGAGTAGTTGCAACAGTTGTATACCCGTGACAAGAGACCGTGTGGCCCACAAAGCCTAAAAACACTGTGTAGCCACTTACAGAAAAAGTTTGCCAACCTCTCCTTTAGAGGATTTTCAATAGAGTAACATAATGAAGGCTGTTTTAGGAAAATTAGCCTTGAAGGTGGTTTGGTTCAGTTAAATGAGTAATGTCTACTGGATATTAGATACAGAGGGGGTGCTGAGATAAAAATGAATTGAGAAATAGAGTCTGCTATAGAGGAACTTCAATTTAGTTAAGGAGACAAGTAAAAAGACAATTACAATACAGCACGCATCAAAACAGGTAAGAGCTGAAAAAGGCAATTAGCTCAGAGCATTCAGGGAAGGTTTCTGCAGAAGGTGATGCCTGAATGAAATCCTAAAGAATAAGTAAGAGTAAGCCGGGCAAACAGGCAGAAGGAACTAAACTAACCTGGCAGAGGGAAGACAATGAGCAAAGGACAAAGGAGTAAAACACATACGCATTATCTAGTACTGATGGATGGAGAAATAACAAGGACAGGAGGGGCCAGAAGCTAGCTGGGGCAAGTCTCTAAGTGCCACTTTCCTGTTCTGTGGAGCACTGGGGAGCCACTGAGATCTGCATTTAGATAGATCATGCTGGCTGCAATGTTTAAGATATGTTCGAGGAGGTGAGATCTGTTAGGATATTGCAATAGATGAAGAGAGTCTGAACTAGAGCAGCGATGGCAGATGGAGAGAGTAGATTCAGGAAAGGAAAAATCAGCTGGTCTTCATAATTGACTAGACATGTAGGATAAGAGAATTCAAGAATTACTCCTGGGCCAGACACAGTGGTTCACACCTGTAATCCTAGCACTCTGGGAGGCTGAAGTGGGAGGAGAGCTTGAGCTCAGGAGTTCGAGACCAGCCTGAGCAAGAGTGAGACTTTGTCTCTATTACAAATACAAAAAAACAAAATTAGCTGAGCGTGGTGGTGTGTGCCTGTAAGCCCGAGGTTGAGGATGCTGTGAGTTAGGCTGATGCCACCGCACTTGCACAGGCAACAGAGTGAGACTCTGTCTCAGAATAAAACAAAGACTCCAAGTCTCTGGTTTTGGTGAAGAGTGATTCCATTAAGGGAGAAGAATGTTAGAGAGGAGCAAGTCTGGAGGAAAAAATGAGGCATTCTCTCTCCTTTGGCAATATTAGGACATCCATTTCTATATTCCTGCTCCTTCCCCTGCTTCTCCTAGGGAGAAGCAGTAATTCCACGGGGGATGGCAAAGTAGCACTTTACAAATGGCTCAGTGGCATTTGAGAGGCTCCGGGGTGGAGGTCTGGACTGCAAAAAACAAATTTGATGTGTTTAGGGAGGGAGGTGGAGGCAGAGGGTGGTGCTAGTCTAGATGCTAGGGAATAAGAGCTTATAAGCGGAAATGGATCTTGGTAGCAAAAATACAGGATATTCTGTCATTCGTATTGCAAATCTGGAAACTTCAATAAATTTGGATCATAGCAAGGGCAGTACACACCTTGATTTAAGTATGTCTGCGGTCCCTGTAATGGCATAAGACAGATGAGTTTCATGGTGTGCCTCAACTCTCCCAAAAACTTGATACCAGGAGTTAATTTACCCCGTGTCGGGCTCTCACACAGGTGATAATCTGCGCCGGATTCTCCTCACCTGATCGGCAAAATAGATCTTCTGCTTGCCATACATCTTCTCTTTGATCTTGCCTTGTTGGGCCAGCTGTTCCAGCGCCTTCACCACCGCCTGGCGGAGAGGAGGGAGCGGCGCCATCAGAGGAGTCTTTGGGCCCGGGCAGGGGAAATTTCAGCAACTGATGGGGAAAGCGCCCAAGGCTCGGGAAGGCAGGACCCCAGACTGATTCGCGGGGGTCCCACGGGGAGGGGATCCCGGGAAGAGGTCCTCACCGCTTTGCCCAGTCCGTGTTCCCGCTGCAGGTTCCCAAACACGTCCTGGGCGCTGTAGGGCCGGTTCTGCTCCTGCAGATACCTCAGGAGGATGCCGGCGGCTGCGGAGAGACGAAGCAGGGGAGGGGCCCCTTAACCGACCTCCTCGCCGACTCCCCTCCGGGGTCTCCCCCGCGCCCACGCCCACGCCCACGCCCACGCCGCCATTACCTCCCGCCGCAGCTTCTGCCCGGCCTTTACTCATGGCTTTTCCCGCCGCCGAACTCAGCCAGTCGTTGTAGTTGCTCCGGGTGACGCCTCCTTCCGGTGACGGCGGGCGGGCTCAAGCGGTGATTGGCTCAACTGGTGAAGCCCGCCTGAGGACGGCAGCGACCCTTCCCGGACGCCGTAGTTCACTTCTGCCTGGCGCCCGGCGGACCGAGATCCGTAAAGCCTCCGGCTTCCGCGGAGGTGGCGGGCGCACGGCTTTGGGCCTCCCGCTGCTTCCCCCCCAGGAACGAAGGCTGTGGTAAAGAATGCCTTCAAGTTTCGAGACCCAGTTCCAGCCGCGGCTGACCACTCGTGACCTTGAGCTAGGCCCAGTGTTTGAACGGGGAGACACTTCAGGGACCAACTCCCGCGCAGGACAAGCGACCAGCTCAAGGGCACAGGGCTAGTTACCCACAGGGGGGATCCCACAGTCTAGTGCTCTTTCGTCGGCTAGTTTTGTCACTTGTAAAATAGGTACAGTAGCTACTTGCAGGAGGAAGGCTGTGAAAAAAACAGGAAGCGTTAGCGCCTTGGAGAGGCGCTTACATTCCCCTTATTTGCCCGTTACCGAGCTTTGCACCCAGGGGGCGCTCGACACCTGCTGTGGTTTGAACGCCAAGGGAAGGTCGGATTGGGAGGGGGTTACTCTTAAGCCACAGAGCTTGTAGAAGTTTGTTAATCTTCTCTCTGGCAACACCTGGCAGGTGCTTTCCATTCCTGACCACAGTGACCAATGGGACAGAGCCTGAAATAAATATTTCTAGTTTCTGAGGTCAGCTGAAGGCCGAAAAGCAGCTGTCCCTGCAGCTCAAACAATCCAGTGGAGGAGCATGGTGCTATTTTTTAAAACCTGCTATCAAAAACCTCCTTAGCCTATGAAACATGTGCTTGTCTTCGCATGTTTAGAAATGATGGAATTGCAAGCTAAATGCCAGCCAAGAGTCCCAGTCATGCTCGTATCTGGGATCCTTGAGGAAGGGAAGTGGCATCATACTACAGTGATTGTTTTGAGCATCACAAAGGAAAAACAAGTGGATCTGTGGGTCTCTCACACCTGGGCTTCCTCTTCTGAGGCTGTCACCTCAAATTAATCAGAACTCAGATTAATAAGAGAAAACCTATCAAGGGTAGGACACCATTCAACATCAGTCTCTTAAAGATTGTTCTCATATAAGATTTATTCCCCAGCACCCCACCCCCCACCCCAATTCACAGTGGAGGACTAAGGAGATTCAGAGCACGATCCCCCAGGTACAAGAAACACCTTCCGGAAGGTTTTGCTCTCCTTCCTTCCCTTCCTCCTCTTGCCAATTCCCAAGGCCTGAACCTACACACACTCATGCAAACTCACAAAATCCCACTCCTTTCCACACCTGTTTTTCCAAATCAGGAGCTCACGTATAAGACATCTGGGCTCTGAGAAGAGAGGAAGTGTACAAAATCTAAGAACTCTAAAGTAGAGGAATGCCACTACCCCTGACGGTCACCACTATGAGATAGGCACCAGCTCTTCTCCCTTCTGTGAACCATTTTCACTCCCTGGCCTCTGTACCTTGTCCATTAACCAAGAGCAAACATGTCAGCACACCCCCACCTGCAGCATGTGAAATAGGCTCTGTCCAACATCCCTCACCCAAGTATGGGGGTGTTGGGGGAGTGGTCCCTGAGGATCAGCAAAGGGTTAATGCAGAAAGAACGAGGATAGAGGAGTTTGGCTTGAGCTCTGGGGAGGCAGAGAGAGGCTGTAGGCTGGCACAGGTTTAAAACCAACTACCATTTTTGGGTTTTTGTCTCACATGATTTTACTAGGGGCCACAGAATAGATTCCCCTCAAAGGGGTCTCTGCTGATTACAGACAGAGTTTTACTAACTGGGCTCATCCTTAAAGGAGGCCCTGCCAGGTTGGGAAGCAGATGAAAATCAAAGCAGTAAAGTAGCTGAGCAGGGAGTAACAACAGCTGGTGGAAGAAGAGCTTGTGGCTCCTGGGATGAATGCCACGGAGCCATCTGTAAAGTGCTACTTTGCCATCCCCCAAGGAATTATTGCTTCTCCAAAGGAGAAGCAGGGGAAGGACCAGGAACATAGAAATGGGTATGGTATTGCTTTGCTCACTGCTCAGGCTGATGGTCAAATGGAGCCAGGAGTTAGCAGCACCAAAGACAACCACACAGCTCCAGAAGATTCAGTGATAGAGAATCTCAAGATACAGAGGCACTCACTAACCCTCCCAGCCATCTGACTCCCATGGCCCAAGGTGATGTAGGAGAGGTCCATCCCCACAACATGTTCACATTTCTTAAATTTCACAAGCAATACTTCGGAGTACTGAGTGTCAGACCTCAAAAAATGAGGATGGGCTAGGGGAGAGGGAGCAAGCCTGTTCTGCACAACCAAAGAACAAGCTTGCTTTAAAAAAACAAATCAAATCCTGGTTTAACAAAAGAAAATGATAACAATGTAACTCTTATAGCTGCTGCATGACTTCTGGGGTATATGGAGGTGATGAAGGGAGGAAGGGATGGGCTCTTTTACCAGTGAGTGCCTCTGAGCACCCATACCTAAAAACAAACAGCAGCACCTCCTCAAAGGGGAACCAATATCCCTGACTACTTTGTTCCCCCAAAATACCATCCTGAAGGAGAGAAGCCTCCTTCAGGGGAGCACACTCTCACTTCAGTGACTGAGCTCAGAAATGTGTGTCCAGCTGGTAGCAGGGGAGTGAGTATCCTCTATAAGCAGGCCTGTGAGCATCAGTCAGGCCACCCAGCATACGAATATAATTCAGGGGATGGGAGCTGGGTTGTTCCCTTGCCCCGTTCCTTAAGTGGGATGGGGAGAAAAAAAACCTAAACCACGGTGACCCCCAAAAGGAGTCTCTGCCTCAGTGGCTCCTGGAACTTGCAGGGTCCAGCTGATTTAGTTCTGACTGATCCAGAAGTTCAAAGTCATCCCCCTCAGCATCAGTGTCCAGGTCTGAACTGGGGGACCGGAGGAAGCCTCTTGTTGCTCTCCGGGAAGGTGGGCCAGAAGGGCCAGGCTGGGAGGCCCCTGATAAGGCCAGCTGGATCATACCCTGGGAGACCAGACTGGCAAGGTTGCTGGTGAGGTTGGATCCTACAGGCAGAGCACCAAGCAGGAGCTCTGGCAGTGCAGCCTCATCCCGACTGGCAGGGGGCGCCTGGGGCTCCTCGGCCCCCGGTGGGGAACGCTGCATCAAACTGGGCATGCCAATGCTGGTGTCGTCCTCATCGTCCAGGCCAGCAGGATCCACATTAATAGAAGGGAAGTCTGGAAGGTCTCTGGCAAAGGATTCCTCTGGATCACTGTGACCATCTAAGTCTGGGAGAATACAGGAGTGTCTAAGACATGGCAACTACCTGGCCCTCCTGTGGCCCCAGACCTACAAAATGCCCTACATAGCCAGATTGTTTCCACCCTTGATTTCTCAGGGTGAAGCAAAACCCATGGGACTGGTTTAGCTTTTCCCCCCTCCTTATAAATGGCTGTGATCTCTACTGGCCAGAGAACTCCCCATCTCTTCCTCTACTATGTCCCTCATGAAGCTAGAGCCTGAAGCTACTAAGAGACAGAGGGCTTCAAGAAAAGTAGCAGTGCTATCCTGGCTGTAGCCACACCCCTCAAGCTGCTTTACCACCTGACCTACAGCTCAGAAAACAGGAGAGTAGGGGCTACCAGTATCCCCTCTGTTCAGGGAAGCAGAGAGGCAACATTATCAACTCAGGTCAAAGGTTCCCCTCACCTTCAGAGCCTTCTGTTAGAGGTGTTTGGCCCCTTGAAAGATTGAATGTGCCATTGTCTGTACAGGAGACCTCAGCATCCGAGTGCTCAGAGTCTGTGATGGCCAATTCCCTGGCAACAGTAGAATCATCCAGCTTAGGAAAAGAAAAGACCAATAAGCCTGAGATGATGCCATTAGGAACCAAATGCAGTCCCCACGTACAGCTTTACTAATTAGCTGGCCTTAAGGGCTATGTGAAGGACATCAGTGTAACCAGGGATTGATAGGGACTTTAGTCAAAATCTTGACATTTTTTTAGGCTGCTCTCCCAAAGAAAACACTCTTATTCACTCGTTTCTTGAGCACAGGAAGAAAAGCAGTCTTAGGAATCAATTAGCCACTTACTCGTAAGCAAGTAATTGGTTCAGATATAACTGTTCACAGGTGGCCAGGAGGATACACATCGTGCCCAGACCTAAGGATGGACTGAGCTTTTTAAAAGATGATCACACCAGCTCCACAAGTTCTTCCATAGCAGGGTAAAAGGAAACATGGAAGAGGTTGTGCTGGGCTTCAGGCTTAAATTGGATCTAGGTACAAAGTCCCAGTATAACCCTAGCTTCTCTCCTTGTCACTGCTCTCAGGAGCAAGGGGAGTCCAGGACTTTGGAGAGGCCATGATGAACTTGAAACCTGGTTACTGCCTAAATGTGAGCTGCCAGGTGGTTAAAAGGCAGCTAAAGAAAACTGGCCAGTAAAACAGCTCCCACACTCAAGATACCTGAGGACAGAAGGCAGCAAGCTCTTCTTCACTGTCACTGTGGTTGTCCATGGCCCGTTCTGGATGCAGAGCTCTGCGGCGCACTGTGTAGAAAGAACAGAAAGCTTTGATGCCTTCCCTGGGGATGTGGGGTGGAATCCTCCCCCTTGGACTTCAAAGGCATAAAATCAGAACTAAAGAAAGAGCCCCTGTGAATATGGCCCTAAGCCTACATAACAATACTTGAGGGCAGAGCTGCTGAGCCTAAGTAACAAGGAGAGCTAATAACACCAGAGAGAAGATCTCTCTTCCAACATCCTTCCCTCCACATTTCCCTTAACCTCTACACATTTCTATCCTGGTCAGATGATCAACTACCAGCTTTGCCAATAACTATCAAGCAAAAGGCAGACCTGATGTCAAGGTAGTAAGTGGACATTATCATAGGGAGGCCAAAAGGAGATGCCCACCTTGATTAAAATCAGGCTTTTCAGGACTAACACTATTCAAATGGCTGCCCCAGGGGTAGCTGGGCCTTGGTGACCATGTGCAGGGCCCTTGGAAGGCCAGGGTTTAATGAAACACCCAACCTGACAAGACCACAGAAGAGAGGGAAAAGTTTGCACTACCACCATTAATGCATTGGATGGATCTCAAGCTAGTACACTTCTGACTCTGAGGTAGCAGTTTTTAATCACCTTTGGGAGGCAGCTTTCAGTAGTGAAGAGGCCAGGCTTAGGAGCTGAAGAGACCTGCTCTGACATTTACTACCTGGGAGCTTTGATTTCCTCAATTAGAGAAGGAGGATAATACCACTCCTGAAGGTTATTGTAAAGATTAAATAAGACAGTGCACACAGAGTAGCCAGCACAGTGCTTGGGCACATGCTAAGTGCTTCATAAATAGCAGGTAATAACTAGGGATATATTCACTGTCTACCTTTTATTCACTAAGAAGATCTTTTCTCAGATTTATTTAAAATGCGAGAGTCTAGGATTCCAAATGAGAAAAAACTGGCAAGCCTGCATAGGTTTCCCTGGAACAGAATATCATTTTTACCTACCACCCCTCCAACCCCCCACTTCTCCCACTTCTAGTCTGTCAGACCTACAGGCCTCTCCTCTTCCCCAAACTGCCAAAGTGGAAGGAAGCCTCCCCATGACACTTACATTGCCTCTCTCTCTGCTTGGACATCATGTAGCCACGGACACTGAAGTCCAGCCGCTGCAGAACTGGCTTCAGCCGCACATATGCTCGATCCCACAGTCGGTGATACAAAGCAAGGGGCCACATCATGACAGTGACAACTGAAAGGGGACATGTGAAACAGTGGAAAAATGGAGAAGGAGCTGCACAATACATTCCTAACTGTTCTTCTGCTATTATGTCCTTAGGGCTTAGACACCTAGCGTGGAACAGTTCTGCTTAATTCTGCTGATCATCTTCATCATCTTCACCAGTCTCCCCACTACACGAGCAGGGTTTTGAGGGCAGCCTCACAGGGCCCAGAACAGGGCTGTGTGCAGCAAAGTATGCTGGTGACAGGCTAAGGGCAGAACTAGACAGTGTGGTCACTTGCCTATGGGTGTCACTGAGCCATAAACAAGGCTAAATGGTAACAATGCCTCAGAAACTACACAAAAAATCATGTGAGCTTCTGATGTATAAAGGCCACAGCCACAACTACTCAGTTACTCTAGCCCCAAGCAAGCAGAGTACATGCCAATAGGAAGTAAATAAATCTATAAAAATGTGCAAAGGGAGGGCGGGGGGGAGGGGGAAGTGCTCCAGGATAAACAGAACCTAGTAGAGGAACCCCTAAGAGTTATGTTTTGCTGTTATACAATACCCTGGATCTAAAAATTCCCTCCTTAAATAGGGACCGGCAGTCCTTTATAGTTGGTAATACAACGTATGTTAGTGGACCCTCATCAATTTCTAAAACTGGGCTGGGTGCAGTGGCTCACACCTGTAATTCCAGCACTCCGGGAGGTTGAGGCAGAAGGACTGCTTGAGCTCAGGAGTTCAAGACCAGCCTGAGCAACAGCGAGATTCCATCTCTACTAAAAATAGCTGGGCATGGTAGCCTGTAGTCTCAGCTACTTGGGAGGCTAAGGCAGGAGGATCACTTAAGCCCAGGTGTTTTAGGTTGCTGTGAGCTAGGCTGACACCACGGCACTCTAGCCCGGGTGACAGGGCAAGACTCTATCTCAAAAAAAAAAAAAAAAAAAATTCTAAAACTAATTTGGTAAGAAATGGACTTTATATGTAGAGAGCCTGCTATGAGTAAGAATAAAGACACTTTCATGACACCAAACACGTCACAAAAATATGAAAAGGTCGTTTCCTGGAAAATGAAATATTAAAGTCCTCTCTCCCCCTAGACCCAGAGTTAGCTGGGGTTGGAAACCTATGAGCAGGGTACAGCTCATAAGCCATACTTACGCATCAAGTAGGACAGCAGGAGCCCAGGGATGTAGCGACCCAGGACAGCCAAAAAGGTCAGTATCCCACAGCTCAGCAAGCAGAACTGGGGGAGTCAAAAAAATGGTATTAAGTTTCTGCCACATGACAGGGCACTGGGATGGGGGTGGAGGGTTATGGTAGAGATGTGACTGAAAGATTCTTTACGATCTATGAGTCAAACATGGACATGTCAGAATGACAGATATAACCACTCTTGCATCCAGTGGTGATTCTGTTTGGGTGGAAAAGGAGGATGTCCCCTTCTATTCAAATTCCTTTTACATGGCTAACCCCATAGGGCTGTACCTTTCATGCCGGGAAATTGGTTTGAATAGGACTTAGCCAAAAATTCTCTCTGAAAGCCAAGTGTAAGCGGTGGGTTTTTTAAGTCAAAAAACTAAAAAACCCAATAACCTACCACATGTTTAATATGACACATAATGCATACAAGCAAGCTTTCTTTTCCATCTTGGGGCAAGAAAATAGCCTACTCTAAGTGACAAACACCAAATGAGGAGTCACCAGGCTCTTGCCTTAGTCCTAATGGCTGGTCAGAAGCCCCTTCCTACATCCCTTTCTCTCTACAAACATCACAGTCTTTTCTTTCTTGAATGAGTATCTATAGTAAAGGAGCTGTTTCAGTTTAGCATGAACTGAACTGAGAGGCCAGAGATGAAAGTGAAAAAGGGAAGTCTTACCTTGCCTGGGTTTTGCTTTTTAAAAAGCAAAAGATTCCTTATGAAAACGGTCCCACTAACCCAGACTTCAGCTACATGGTGGCAGAGCTCGGGCACGCTGAGCAACCGAGGGTGCACAAAGCCCCAACTACGGGAGAGAGAAGGGGGAGCTGTGAAAGGAGGGTGTTAAGGATCCCCCCATCTTGCTGTGTAGGCAGCCAATGCTTCCGGGTTTAAACGGGGGCTGGGGAGTGGCTAGTCCCAGGTGCTTCAGAGGTGAAGCATGACTTTTTTCTTGGCTCACCAGGTTGAAACTTGAATTTAGGGACTAGGAGGGCAAACTTGTTCTGGCAACTCCACCCTATGAGCAAGCAGCCTAATCCACGTGTGTAAACCTGCCACCAGCTCCAAGGCCCTTTGTGCTTAGAAACATTTTCTTCCCTGCACTCAGACCATTGCAATTCCTTGTGATTGCAAACTAGGGATAAAAGTAAAGCACAGTCTGACTGACAGACACCACTGCTGCTGAGGGGGAGGCAATGGTAGATGTGCCCCTCAGAGAGAAAATAAATAAAGCAAAGCCAAAATAAACCATAGCAGAGAAATTCCTTGGCTCAAACATACAAGGTGGATGAACTGAGAAATGAAAGCAGGAGCTATAAGACATAGAGGAATCTTTGGCTTTGGCATGCTGATGCCAGGAACCAATGTGTTTTCTGACCAGGAACTTTAAATAGCCAGAGGTGACAGAAAACACTAAATGACCTGGTACAAAAGCCAGGAGACAAAAGTTAGTTGCCTCTAAGTTTTCTCACTGGGGCTGAATAATGTAGCTGATTCCTTGGCATGTCAGGTTATGGGGCACTGTAATGCTTCTCTTTCAGAAACTTCCGTAAAGATCAGAGGACACTGGCCACCTCAATATATTGCTGCCTGAACTTTAGGATGTGTTAAAATGATTATTTGGAAGAGACTAGGTTCTCCGCTTACACTGTGTGTCCAGAACACAGGGTTAACAACATGTAACCAGAATATTACAAGAGAAATCAATCACAGCAACAAAAAGGGATTTAATTAGTGTTCCATACCTCTCATTGTCTAATGCGTCGGGTCTTGGCACTACAATATTAAAACAAACACCAGCATTAGTTGGTAGGGAAAACTAAACATGAAAATGTTAGGCTGTTGGGCTTGGTCTGACAGCTCAAGTTTTAACAGGTTTGGGGAAAACAAAACAATAATAGCCAATAAAAAGGAGACACCATGTTAAACTGCCACAGTTAGGGAGCTACAGACAAGGGAATAATTGCTTATGCCTGCTTATTTCGTGAAGGAGAGGAAGAGGGGTCCAAATGGACCATTAGACCTCCTCCAATTACCTCAGCTGAAAGCCAAGGTGTGAAAGAAAAATGGTCCATCCCACCACTTGAGTGTGTCTGGCCTGTTCATTCACATGAATGTGTGCCAGACTACCAAGTCATGTTTTAGCTACTCCAACCCTAGAAATCTGCCTATCTCTTTAAAAAGTGACCCATTATCTACCTGGATGATGTAAAGTCTTTTGACATTCACCGGCCTTAAATTAAGATAGGCCGATGAACGACATGATTCCTTGAAGTCTCCATAAAATTGGATGAGCATTTATTTAAAAGCTATATACTCTGGTTTGAATATTCTATCAACACATCAAAATTAACATGTCTAAAACCTGCATCAATTTTCCTTGTTCTCACTCCCCGACCTAAGCCAATTCCCGGGCCCGCTACCTGTAATGCCACTCTCCCACTCTCCTAGCTTTAAAATCCTAAAGTCGGTTTTTATCCCTTACTCTTCTAACTCCCATCCAACAATTTTTCATTTTTTTTCCTTTTTATTAATAGAAATGCTAGCCAAAGTTTATCGGTTTTTTTTTTTTCTTTTTGAGTTCTGTCTTCTCTCCAGGACAAATGTATCTTCCTGCTTCACAGCTCTCCAAGTCATCCATCGTTTGTTTTCATGGACACCTCTCTGACTACCTCTCACAAAGATACTTTCATGGTCACCTAACAGATCTTCTTCCTCCCCTTTTTCTTCTTCCATGAGGTCCTATAAAATGCTACCAAATTAATCTTTACTGTCATCTCAGCATATAGCTCTAATTTAAAAAATCTTCAATGGCCACCTACTACCTATTGGATAAAGTCTAAACTTCTAAGCTGAACTTTAAGGCTTTATAAAATCTAATCCAGACATACTTTCAGTTTTATTTCCTAGTACTCCCTTGAATGAACTTTTCATTCCTGTCAAAATGATCAATTCTCTGCTCTCAGGAGATGCTCTGCAGCTTCTGCTTCCTTAGACTATCTACAAACACACTTTTCTCTCTACCTGTTCAAATCTTTGGCTTTGTTCAAGGTTTGAGCTGGGACCAAAATACATGACAAATATACCAATCACATACTGCACTGTGACATTTCTGGTACTGTTCTACAACTATCATTTAACTTTTCATATGTCTATGTATGTATAATTTTTGGGGAAAAAACATATCTTACAGTATTTTCTATAAGCCATAATGCTTAGCTTAGTATTTTGCAAATAAACGCTTTAAAAGAAATTCCTTGCCTGTAATCCCAGTACTTTGGGAGGCTGAGATAAGAGGATCACTTGAGGCAGGGGAGTTCAAGACCAGCCTAAGCAACACAGCAAGACCCTGTCTCTTGAAAAAAAAAAAAAAAAATTCCTGAGAGGTTAACTGATCCTGCCTCAACAAAGATACAGTATCTAATGAGGAGAATTATTTTCTAAAAAGTTTGAGGACCACTTATTCCTCAGGTCATCATGTTGGTAAGAGTATCTCAGGTGCCAGATACAGACATCCTGAGGTTAGTAACAATGGGAAAAGAGGAACCCAGCTCTAAGTAACCACAGAGGGGGCACAAGCCCTTCAAGTGTCTTCTAAAGCAAATGATTCCGACTTCAAAAGACAGTCCCAGGCCGGGCGTGGTGGCTCACGCCTGTAATCCTAGCACCCTGGGAGGCCGAGGCGGATGGATTGTTGAGCTCAGGAGTTCGAAACCAGCCTGAGCAAGAGCAAGACCCCGTCTCTACTAAAAATAAAGAAATTTGCTGGACAACTAAAAATATATAGAAAAAATTAGTCGGGCATGGTGGCGCATGCCGGTAGTCCCAGCTACTCGGGAGGCTGAGGCAGAAGGATCACTTGAGCCCAGGAGTTTGAGGTTGCTGCGAGCTAGGCTGACGCCACGGCACTCTAGCCAGGGGCAACAACGTAAGACTCTGTCTCAAAAAAAAAAAAAAAAAAGATAGTCCCCAGCTCCACATACCTCCTTGTAAATCCCCAAAACTAAAGGTAGAAATGACAACAAAGGCCATTTCCAGTTTCAACTGTTCTAAATGCTATCAAACTCACCTTTTATTTCAGGCCAGATTTTGCTCTTCCATTGATCAATACACACAATGATCATCAAGCCAAATGCAAGTAAAAACACAAGACGAAGGGATGTCAGTGCAAAGAACCTACACAGAGGAAAAAAACAAAACAAAACAAAACAAAAGAGAGATCATTATCCAATTAAGCTAATTTCAGAAAAGACCACATATGCACTACAGGCTTTATGGTAAACAGACTTGAGTTCTAGTTTTTTTGTTGTTGTTGTTTGTTCTAACTAGTATATAACTAACTATATACCTTGTGGACTTTCTGGACTTCAGTTATTCTACCAACTAGCCAGAGATAATAATTTGCTCTGTAATGGCAGAGAACTAAATCAAATAACCTCTTACAGCCCTTTTCAACTTTATAGTCTGTGACTCTTATTTTCAGGGAGAAATTTATCCTTGATAACAACCTGTTATGATTAAAGCAAATATCTTTCTACCAAATTAGACCCTAGTGTAGGGCAAAAAACTGATAGAGAAACAGTAAAAAACACTTAATTCAATTATATATCCTCTTACCGACGAAGGCACTGAGCCCAAAAAAGTAAAATGACTTGATTAAGGTCACAAAGAAAGGTGACACAAAAGCTAGATCTAAAACCTAACTCTGGGCCAAGTGTGGTGGATCACGCCTGTAATCCTAGCACTTTGGGAGGCTGAGATGGGAGGATCACTTGAGGCCAGGAGTTGGAGACCCCTGTCTCTACAAAATTAGAAAAAGACATTTTTCTGTTTGCTTGTTTTTAGCGATAGGGTCTTACTCTGTCACCCAGGCTGGGGATGTAGTGGCCCCATCACAGCTCACCGTAACCTCGAATTACTGGGCTCAAGCAATCCTTCTGCCTTAGCCTCCCAAGCTGAGACTACAGGCACACGCCACAACATCAAGCTAATTTTTAAATTTTTTGTAGAGATGGGTCCACCTCCAGCAAAAAGCCATTTTGAACAATCAGGGAAATCTAACACTGACAGTATATCTAATGATATTAAAGAACTTACGAATTTTTTAGGTGCAATGTTAGTTATGTGCAAGGGTAGTTATGTTTTTAAAGAATCACTATCTTGTAGAGATAAATACTAAAATATTTATGAATGAAGCGATATGAAAGCTGCGATGTGCTTTAAAATAAGAGAAAGTGTATCAAAATAGATGAAACAAGATTAACCATTAGTTGATAACTGCTGAAAGCTAGATGATAGGTATATCGATTCTTAATACTATTCTCTCTACCTCTGCGTATGTTTAAAATATTTCACAATAAAATGTTAAAATAAGAAACAAACCAAAAAATCTAGTTCTTATGACTCTAGTATACCACCCTAAAACCTCTAAGATGGTACCTTGTAGAGTATCTGTAGTCCAGTGTGGGCCCGCAAGCTGATTTTACCAATTTGTAGGGAATTCAGTACAGAAATTGAAAGTAAGCACTTAGAAATTTGTATAGAATTTTACCAAGTAAATTTGAATCTAATAATATATTTAGGCTGGTGGCCGGGCATGGTGGCTCACGCCTGTAATCCTAGCACTCTGGGAGGCCAAGGCGGGTGGATCGCTCAAGGTCAGGAGTTCGAGACCAGCCTGAGCAAGAGCGAGACCCCGTCTCTACTAAAAATAGAAAGAAATTATCTGGACAACTAAAAAATATATATATATTAAAAAAAATTAGCCAGGCATGGTGGCGCATGCCTGTAGTCCCAGCTACTCGGGAGGCTGAGGCAGGAGGATCACTTGAGCCCAGGAGTTTGAGCCAGACTCTGTCTCAAAGAAAAAGTAAAAAAGTAATAATATATTTAGGCTGGTGTGAGTGCAGTGGTGTTTATAACTAATTGATAACAAGCAGTTATAGATTCTTTTGTTCCTTCTCCAGGCCTACTGCTTCACTTGACCAGCCTAAAAAAATATATATATTCATACTTATATTTTCTACACTTTTAAATTTAATTTTCTAGTAACTCATTTATGTTGTATTTTACAAAAGTATTGATTTGCAACAGATTGGTAGAAAAAATACCACTAGTCCTTCACCACAGATGGTTTGAAAAATGTTCTAAGGTATAAAGGGAAGGCAAATGCATCACCAGAGAGGTGGTACAAGTACAGCAGGGCGGTAAAACAGAGCTTTTTTTTTTTGAGACGGAGTCTCACTCTGCTGCCCAGGCTAGGGTGCTGTGGCGTCGGCTTAGCTCACAGCAACCTCAAACTCCTGGGCTCAAGCGATCCTCCTGCCTCAGCCTCCCGAGTAGCTGGGACTACAGGCACGCGCCACCATGCCCGGCTAATTTTCTTTCTATATATATTTTTTAATTGTCCAGCTAATTTCTTTCTATTTTTAGCGGAGACGAGGTCTCACTCTTGCTCAGGCTGGTCTCGAACTCCTGAGCTCAAACGATCCACCCGCCTCGGCCTCCCAGAGTGCTAGGATTACAGGCGTGAGCCACCGCGCCTAGCCAAAACAGAGCTTTTAATGTTAGACTGGGGGCCAGGCACAGTGGTTCATGCCTGTAATCCCAGCACTTTGGGAGGCCAAGGCAGGAGGATAGCTTAAGGTCAGGAATTTGAAACCAGCCTGGCAACATAACCTGAAGTTTGAAGTTACAGTGAACTATGATTGTGCCACTACACTCCAGCCTGAATGACAGAATGAGACTGTGTCTCTTAAAAAAAAAAAAAAAAAAAAAAAGAGAGAGAGAGAAAGGCGCGCGCGTGCACACACACACACACACACACACACACACACACACACACACAGATGGCAGATGGCATCTTGCTCTATTGCCCAGGCTGGAGTGCAGTGACTTGATCATAGCCTTCAACTCTTGGGTCAAGTGATTCTCCTGCCTTGCTTAGCCTTCCAAGTAGTTGGGACTACAGGCCTGCACCACCACACCTGGCTTGGCAGAGGAACTTTAAATTTTGTCTCTAGACATTTCTGTACTTTTTTCAATAAACATACATTCATGTTAGTTGTATAATTTTTAAAAATAACAATTTAAAAACTATACAAAGAATGAGGGATGGAAACAAACAAGGAGAATTTAGAAATACAGTCACCACTGACAACCCTATTCCAATTTTTCCACCCCACCACTTAAAGGATACTGTAATTACATATGAGATTAAAGAATGAAAGCAGCTTAACAGAAGTAAGCCTCTAGAGCTGCCTCAGGCTATTAATCTCTCCAAAGCCAGGGCATCCTCCCAACAAACAAGCAAATTTAACAAGGCCAAGGATAAGGGATCTAGAGTTTCTTGCTCCCCCGTGCTGCTGCTTCCCCATCCCAGCAGCAGCATGTAACACCACTGTTTTTTCCAGAGTACTTGAAAGGGCTCTCTAGGGAGGCAATCCAGACTGTCTGCAATCTCCCCTTCCCAGAGCATGATTACTAACACAAATAGAAACTGGGAAGGGATACTAAGCTCGCCTAAAAAGGCTGGTTTTACAAGATGGTGGCAATAAAAATACTGTTTCTCCACGACCTGAACTATTTTAGCAGCTTGTTATAGCCCCATTCTCATAAGCTATGCTTAAACTGAATTCAACAAGCATTTATTGTCTATTATATACCAAGGCCTTGTGGAAAGAAGCCCAGTTACAAAAAGTGTAAGACATGAACCTTATTCTCAAGCGTATTTGTGTGTGTGTGTGTGTGTGTGTGTGTGTGTATGATAAAACATAACAAGGTAATAATAACAAAGAGGAGGATATCTAAGCTGGAATTTGAAAGATAAATGATAAGAAAACAGGGCAAAAAGGTGTGGGAAAAGAAGAGAGGACATTCAGATAGGGAGAACAGCGAGCTAGCAAGATATTTAAGGAATTACAAGTAGTTTGCTAAAACTAAAATATAAAAAACAGAGGCAGGGGATCAGTGTGGGAAAAGAGGCAGGAGTCAGATCATGAAGGCCTTTTATGATAAAGGGTACTGGGGTTTTATCCCGAAGATGAAGGTAAGCCAATACAGAGTTTTATAAAGGGAGTATTTTGTGGATCATGAAGGCTAAAATACTGAGCATCTTCCTGAACAAGATTAATCCTGGTCCATAAGTCAATTTTAGGCCTAGATGTATCCTTTCCTTGAACAAGCCACTGCAGGAACTTCAGAGCAAGGAGAGTTTTTCTGTATGATATAAACTAGCATTTCTTGGGAAAACAGCTTCTTCTAAATACAGGAAAAACTTAATGGAAAGATTACTGCAAAGAACTAGAGTTGACCCCTCCAAGGTAACTAACTAGGCAATTATTATTAAGGTTCCTCAGGGATCTATCAGATACAAAATACTATGGATAAGTGTGTCCTCCTCCTTTCCTTCCAGCTCTCAATACGAAATTCCTAAATAAAAAGGGAATATCAACCTTAGATTGATGTGTTTTATGCATAATGAGGTCACATCATGCTTGTCACTTTATAGAGGTAACCTGGAAGTCCACAGTAAAATAGCAACTATGTGCAAGGAGGATAAGATATAACTGAAGACAAAGTACTTTTGAGATTGGTATAGGTAAGGGATGGAAGAAAAATAAGGGAGGCTTCCTCTGTGTTAGTTTAGTCCTGCAATGTCTATTCATGCAGGCCAAAAAATTCACAAGCAGATATAACAGTATACAAGTTTGATAAGGCAACATGCAAAATATTTTTCATCAACTATAATCAGGATGAGAAATTTCCAACTTAGCAGAAACAACTGCACATATAGTCAAATCTGGATACTCACACGTGAATTATTCAATTTGAGGACTGCCACAGCACATTATTTCTTCTACTCACTGTAGGCTCATGATCTATTTTTTCTTTCCTTTTTTCTTTTTTTTTGAGACAGGGCCTCACTCTGTTGCCCGGGCTAGAGTGCAGTGGTGTCATCATAGCTCACAGCAACCTCAAACTCCCGGGCTACAGTGCTCCTTCTGCCTCAGCATCACTACAGGCCCATATCACCACGTCTAGCTGATTTTTCTATTTTTTGTAGAGACAGGGTCTCACTATGTTGCCAAGGCTGGTTTTGAACTCCTGGCCTCAAGAGATCCTCCCACCTCGGCCCCCCAAAGCTCTAGGATTACAGGCATAAACTGCTGTGCCCAGCCATATTTTTTAATTATATATTTTTTTCTTATTTCTAAAGGCAAGCATGTGTAGGGGAGAAAGTTTAGAAAATATAAATAATTAAATAAAATTAAAATGAAATTAGTACCTCACTATCTAGGAAATAGTCTTACCAAAAGAAAAAAATTTTTGTGAACTTGAATCTAATCAAGCCTCTAGATCCAACTACCAATTTACAGGAAATACAGAGCACAGGGGGCTATGCTAAGCTACAGGGAGCAGTCAGCAAAATTCAATCTGTAGGATACTTTACAAAAGGGTTTCTTTAACAAAACAGAGTTGTCAGTCACAATATATGGACTTCGTTTGGATCCTAACCCAGTCTTTGAAAAAAAGTATCATTTATGATAACCTTTATAAGAAAATCAGATATCTGAACACTGACTGTAATCATTAATTTTTTACATGTGATAATGGCAGTAGTATTTTTTTTTGAAGTCTATTTTTCAGAAACACATACTGAAATACCTAAAGATTAAGTGATATGACATCCAGGCTTTGTCTCAAAATACTGAGGAGGTAAAAAGAACTAGGGTTACACGGCTGGACACGGTGGCTCACGCCTGTAATCCTAGCACTCTGGGAGGCCGACGCGGGAGGATTGTTTGAGCTCAGGAGTTCGAAACCAGCCTGAGCAAGAGCGAGACCCTGTCTCTACTAAAAATAGAAAGAAATTAATCGGACAACTAAAAATATATAGAAAAAATTAGCCGGGCATGGTGGCACATGCCTGTAGTCCCAGCTACTCGGGAGGCTGAGGCAGAAGGATCGCTTGAGCCCAGGAGTCTGAGGTTGCTGTGAGCTAGGATGACGCCACCGCACCGTAGCCCGGGCAACACGGTGAGACTCTGTCTCAAAAAAAAGAACTAGGGTACAGAAGATATGGAACTGACCATGAATTTACAAAGTGTAAAGCTGACTACACTGTGGTATATATTATTCTATCTGCTTATGCATTTGTTTTAAATTTTCCATAATAAACTTTTAAAAATGATCCATCATCCACATACATTCTCTAAAATGTGAAGAGAGGTTATTGTCTCCACTTAAAAAAATATTCGCATATACAAACACTATGGAATTATATGGCATATCTAGTTTTTTCACTTAGTAATACATAGACATGATTTCCTGTATCACCAGAAAAGCATCAAAAACCTTTTAAATGATTGCATCATACATATAAACCACCAGTCTTTTAAACCATTTTCTAAACTCAGATTCTTTCCAATTTTTGATGTAATCAAGAAAACTGAACTATGCATCCATCACTAAGCATAAATCTTTGTCCTTATCTATGATTAACTACTCAGTGGAATTACTGGGTCAAAAAACACTTCTTACATAATAGCTTTATTGAGATACGGTGTGCATACCATAAAATTCACCCTTTTAAATTATCTAATCCAATAGTTTTTAGTATATTCACTAAGTGTGCAATTATCACCATTATCTAATTTTAGAAAATTTTCATCACTCCAAAAGAAACCATACCCGTCAGCAATCACTTCCCCATGTCTCCCAGCCCTGGAAAAGGTATAACTTTTTAAATAGCTTAATATGCGTTGCCAAACTACTTTCCAGAAAGGCTGTCCAATCTATGTTCCTATCAGCCATATGCCCATTTTTCCATATTTTCCTCAGAATTATCATTTTTTCAAACTTAAGTAGAAATTAACTCACTGCCATTTATGTATATTTGGATTTTTTTTATTACCAGTGAGAGTGAAATTTTATATATCCATTGATTTTTTTCCCTTTGTAAACTGTCCCTCTGCTTTGTCAGGGACTAAAATCCAATTAAATAATCAGTATAAATAAAATATCTCAGGCCAGGTGAGGGGGCTCACACTTGTAATCCCAGCATTTGGGAGGCCGAGGCAGGAGGATGGCTTGAGGCCAGGAGTTTGAGACCAGCCTGGACAACATAGTAAGAACCCATCTCTACAAAAAAATTAAAAACTAAAATATCCCTTGGAATAGCAATCTTGTGTCCAGAAAGATCATGAAGAATTCCAGAACCAAACATAATCTTTTTGAGGTTAACTATACCATGGATCCTCACTATTAGTACAAGTAAATTAAAGTTTGCTAAAATCACAAATAAAGTAATGACCACACATCTATTTTCAATCAAAGAAGATACTATTTCCAGGCTCCTTTGTTATTACAGAGTAAGCACGTCTCAGTGGCACTTCAGAACAAATCATCCTATCCTACAAGGACTGAAAGCCCATTATTGCACAGCACTTGTGACTGTCTGGTGAATGAGCCCAAGTCACCAGTAAATTTAAAGGAAAAAATTAGCTCAACCTATATTACGTAGTGATAGTTGTTCCTTGCACAAAAACAGAAATGAAACCAACTAGCTGCTGATCATAATGGAGAGAAAGCACCCAAGCTTACAATTAGGGCAGATAAAAACTAAAAGCAAAGAGAGGCAAAGTAAACCAAGGCATCGTTGGGAGTCTTCTTAGCTACCAAAGATAACAAGAACCCTCCCCAAAGACCAACATCAGAAACATGTGCTCAATCTAGGTGCAGTGGCTCATGCCACAATACCAGTACTTTGGGAGGCTGAGGCAGGAGGATTGCACGGGCCCAGGAGTTCCAGGTTGCAATGAGCCATGACTGCGCCACTGCATTCTAGCCTGGGCAAGAGAGCGAGACGCAGTCTCTTAAAAAAAAATAAATAAATAAGAGGCCAAGTGCAGTGGCTCATATCTGTAATCCCAGCATGTGGAGAGACCAAGGCAAGAAGGTCATTTCAGGCCAGGAGTTGGAGACTAGCCTGAACAACAAGGCAAGATCTCTAAAAAAAGAAAAAAAAAAAGTTAGCCAGGTGTGGTGGGGCACACCTGTAGTCCAAGCTACTAGGGAAGCAGAGGCAGGAGGATCACTTGAGCCCAGGAGTTTGAGGCTGCAGTGAGCTCTGATGACGCCACTGCACTCTAGCTCAGGTATGAGACCCTGCCTTAAAAAACAAAACAAACAAACAAACAAAAAAACCCATTTGTTCAATTCATCTGAAATTTGATACGCAGATTTTCTTCCCCATGGAACAAATGTCTCTACGTAAATGGGCCCTCCCTTCCATTTCCTGTTCCTCATTATTGTTTTTGACTCAAATTCTAACATTTTAAATCAGAATTGCTTTATAGCCTTAATTACTTCTCAGGTCATTTTTTGGGTTTTTGGGGGGAAGGGAAACACATTTTCTTCTCATTTGTGAAAACAACAGATTCCATAGTAACCTCCAGAGGTATTGTGAAAACAATAGATTCCATAGTAACCTCCAGAGGTATAGTATGGTTAACTCAGATTAGTGACTATAAAAGCAAATCCCAACAGGGAATCACTTTGTGGGTTGCTCTAAATCAATATTCCTAATTCAAAGACCACCTAGAAATCACAGAATGTTAAAAACTGTAATGGAGCTCAGCAGTCATCTAGCCCTCCTTGAACCATGTCCTCTTCATGGAGTGGGGGGAGGGAGCTTGGAGTTCACACACATTTCCAGTGCTCATTTACCCTCCCCTGTCTCTATGTATGAGTCAAACAAAAAAGTTACTCGAACCTGTTCTTTTCTGATCCTGTCAGGATACATGCTTGCTGACTCTCACATTCTTCCCCAAATCACTCATTTACAGATGAGGTTGAGGCTAATGAAAATACAAGCTACTGGAAGGGAAGGCTTGACATTTCCATTATCATCCTAGAGATAAAATCAGATCAGTGACCAGAAGTAATCTAGACTGGAAGATCTCTGATATGGCCATCATAATTTCTCTGGAACCTGAAAAAAAAAAAGTGAGAACCTTGAAATACTATAGTGACAAGGTGTCTACAGCTATCTCTACCTTTTATGGTTGTTTTTTTTTTTTAAGATGTAAGAGAGAACATTCACAGGTATTGAAAAACCATGACTGAGAATACAGAACACTACAAGTGAGTGCTACCTACCTGAATTCTGATGATTTTTTTTTTTGGTACTCCAATCTTCTAATACCTCAAAATGCATAAAAACCTGAGTTCATAATTTGCCATTATTCAAAATAAATCATGAAAGAAAAACTAAGTATTTCAGATTTGATTTTTCTGACTTGAGCTAATGATCCTCCTCCCTTTCCTAAACATTTAAAATATATGTTACACCTCACAGGATTAACGAAAAAAGTAAAATGTTTGAGAAAGAAACATTCTTAAGTGAAATGTCAACACTCACACTCAATATGACACCGCTGGAATATGAAGTCCAACTTTCATTTTAAATCTCAGATTACCTTCCAAGGAAGCTCATCCCCCCAAACAATTCTGCGTACTCCAATGCCCTAGTCTCTGGGGTTTTTTTGTTTGTTTGTTTGTTTTGAGACAGAGTCTGGCTCTGTTGTCCGGGCTAGAGTGCCGTAGCGTCAGCCTAGCTCACAGCAACCTCAAACTCCCGGGCTCAAGCGAGCCTCTTGCCTCAGCCTCCCGAGTAGCTGGGACTACAGGCATGCGCCACCATGCCCAGCTAATTTTTTCTATATATATATATATAT
>RJWJ010024651.1:0-19594 GCA_004363605.1 Indri indri | reverse complement strand
GTCAGCCTAGCTCACTCACAGCAACCTCAAACTCCCGGGCTCAAGTGATCCTTCTGCCTCAGCCTCCCAAGTAGCTGGGACTACAGGCATGTGCCACCATACCCGGCTAATTTTTTCTATATATTTTTAGTTGGCCGATTAATTTCTTTCTAATTTTAGTAGAGACAGGGTCTCGCTCTTGCTCAGGCTGGTCTCAAACTCCTGAGCTCAAACAATCTGCCTGCCTCGGCCTCCCAAGAGAAAAGGAATCTCTTATACAGTGTTGATGAGAATGTAAATTAGTACAACGTCTACGGAAAACAGTATGGAGATTTCTCAAAGAACTAAAAATAAAACTACCCTTGGATTGAGCAATTCCAGTAGTAGTTATGTACCCAGAGGAAAAGGAATCATTATATCAAAAAGATACTTGCACTCATATGTTTATAGCAACATTATTCACAATAACAAAGATATGGAATCAACCTAAGTGTCCATCAGTGGATGATTAGATATAGAAAGTGTGGTGTATGTATGGAATACTACTCAGACCCCAAAAAGAATGTAATCATGCTATTTGCAGCAACATGGATGGAACCGGAGGCCATTATCTTGAATGAAATAACTCAGAAACATGAAGTCAATTGCCATATGTTTTCACTTATTAATACAAGCAAAGTGATGTGCACATATGGACATAGAGAATGGTGGACATTGGAAACTCAAAAGGGTGGGACAGTGGGAGGGTAAGAGGGCTGTGTGGGATGCAATATTATTTAAGAGGTGCAATGTACACAATTTAGGTGATTGTTACACTGGGATCCTGGATTTCACCACTACACACTGTATCCATGTGACAAAACTGCATTGTACCCTCTAAATCTATAAACATTTTTTAAAGTAGGTAAAAATAAATATAAGATGTCATACACTAAAAACTATTGAACATAGTCATGAGAAATTTTTAAATACCTAAATAAACAGACGGATGTATAATGTTCCTGAAGACTCAATATTGGAAAAAATGTAAATTCTCCACAGACTTATCTACAGAATTAGTAAAATACAATTAAAATCCCACAGGTGTGTATGTGTGTGTGTGTGTGTGTGTGTGTACAAATTGACAAGATGATTTGAAAATTTATACACCAAGGCAAAGAACCAAGAAGAGCCAAAACAATACTAAAAAAGACCAATGCTGAAGAATACTTATAGTCAAATATACCATTTATTTTAAAGAAACAGAAAAATTAAGATAATATGAACAACAGAACATATGTCACAGAATAAAGGGCTCAGGAAGAGATCCATACATATGCAAGCACTTGCTTTATAAAAAAGGTGCCACTGTAGGGAAGTGATAAAGAATGATCTTTTCAACAAATGGGGCAGGAAAAATTGAATACCACATGAGAAAATTAAATCTGGACAATATCCCATACTATCTCTATGCATATACACATAGAAAATTTCAAGTGGATTACATATATTAAAATTAAAAAGGTAAAACAATAAAGCGTTGGGAAGAAAATTTAGAAGGATGTCTTTAAAATCTTGTATTACACAAAGGTATTTTTATCAAGTCCCAAGAAAGGACAAACCATAAAGAAAAACAATTGATAAATTGGTCAAATTAAAATGAATAGAAAATTCTGCTCCTCACAAGACACCATTTAAGACAGTGAGAGGGAAAGCCATGGAGTGGGCAAAGATATTTGCCAAGTATACATATGATAAAAGATTTGAATCTAGAATGTATTTTCTAAAATTTGACAAGAAAAAGGCAGACAGACTAAAGACTGAAACACACATGTCACAAGACATCTAAATGATCAGTAGGTATGTACAAAAGATTCGATATCATTAATCATAAATAATTAAACCACAGTGAGGTACTACTACACACCACCACCAGAGTGGCTATCATGGAAAAGACTGAGAGTAACAAGTGTTTACTGAAACGTATTACAACTGTGCTAATGAGAATTTAAATTGCTACAATCAGTTTAGAAAAATGTTTGAACATGCTCATACCCTGTGACCTAGTAATTCTATTCCAAAAGGCATGTATAAGAATGTTCTGGGGCAGTTTATATGAAATAGAAATTATAGGTTCTTAAAAGTTTGATGGGACTCATTCCCAAAATTATCTGAACTTGATGTCTATTTAGAAATAGATAATCAACATCCTTTTAATTTTCTTCTATTTAAGAAATAGCCAAAACTGGAAGCAACTCAAATGCTCATCAAAAATAGAATGAATAAATACATTGTGGTACAGTCACACTATTGAATACTACACTACACACTAATAAAAAATTAATAAATTATAACTACATGATGTAACATAGATAAAACTCTTATCTTAAGAGGAAAAGCTAGAAACAAAAGTGTATTCTGTGTGATTCAGGTGACGTAAAGTTCAAAACTGGGTAAGCTAGAGTATTATTGTGTAACACAGGATAGTGATTACTTTAACATAGTTTCTCTCAGGGATAATGAAGGGAACTTCTGATATTTGATGAGATTGTATAACTTTTACTGAGTTCTGCATTTATTTGTGTTTATTTTTGTGAAAAAAATTAATCTAGTTTACAAGTGCTTTGTATACATTTTATATGTGTGTGATACTCCCATAAAATTAAATTTAAGAAGATAGTAATAATGGAATTAATGTTAATATGATAATGATTTTGAAAACATATGAAATGGACTAATTTCGAGAAAGCTATAATTTTCATAGTAGACTCAAAAAATTAAAAAATCCATGGCCCTAAACTGTTGAAGAAAATGAAGTTTTTTGTGTGTTTTCTTTTCAATTGTGATGTCAGAGTTATGTTAGCATTACAGAATAATTTGAAAATATTTTCATATTTACCATTAATCTACATAGTCTGGAGTAAGTTCTGTAAAATAATGAATATCGGTTTTTAATAATCTGGTGGGTGAAATATGGGATACTATTTGGACCTGATGTTGATTTAAGGGTACATATATCACTGCCTTTAATTTTCTTCTATTCAAGTATCCTGTCTGTTCTATGGAGCTTTTCTGCTTCTTTTGTGTTAATTTTGGAGATTTGAATTTCCCTGAAATTTTGTTTGCATTTATTTAACTGCATTCTCAATTACTGGGCAAGTATTTTGTCTACTCTTGAAGGTATCAGTAGAGTTCCTTCTGTGGAAGTACCCTTCATTGCTGGGACTAATCTGTGCAGAAGAAGCACCTAAAGAGGTGGACTTTTACACTTTTCAGGGATGGTGGTGAGGAAGGTCGAGCGGAAGAACAGTTATTTTACAGGATGAAAAATGAGAGAGAGCAAGAGAGAGCACAAAAAAGATGGAAGAAAACAGAAAAGTGTGTAATGTGATCTTTTCATATCACTCTTCAAGTTTTCATTAAAGGTTCTAAAGTTGGAAAATTCTGAGTATGATTCCATTTCTCATGAAAAATTGCAACAAGACTTATGCCTGTCTGCTGGTTGTCATGCAACTGAAACAATAGGTGTTCACTGATGAACAGATTCAAAGTCAGAAAAAAATGAGTGGAAAGTATTGGAAATTATTGGAAGCATTCTAAAGTGAAATTAGAATTGATGTTAATCAAGTGTCCCATGTGCAGGTGGCCACAGAGATGTTTAGACTACATTTATGTGCCCGTTCTTATCATATTAGTTGGCACAATGTAGACACTCAAAGTATGTGTGTTAAATTGAATCACTGCTTGGAAACTGAGAAATTAGGAAGCATTCCATCCTCCTCCTACAGTGATCAGTGGATCCTGGAAGGTAACCAAGATGATAGAACGAACAAATGAACTACTAGTTTATAATCTCAAAAAGGTGTTAAGACCTCTGGTCCCTGACACAAGCTTCTGATAGGTTGATTAAGTGACCCAAGACTAAGTGGTGGTATACCCCTATCATCGCATCATGCTCCAAGAAAGAGAAGACAATCTGGAAAAGGGGATAACAAACTTGATAGGTTTATTATTAAGAATTAAGGATTCCATCATGGAGTAGGTGAGTGTGGAAAGATAATTAGGCTTTCAATATCTGCCCCTCCAGAAGAAATATTCTCAGTGTGACTTCTGCCCTGTTTTCTTCAGTTTGACTATTTGTGTATCCATTACTTTTCTACTAATCCAGACATTGTACCATGTAATTAACAATTAAATCAGGCATATCTGCATTGTAAAATATATATTTGTAGCTCATTTGGGGGGTTATTCCAGAGACAATGCCATGGAAAATGTTTCTATAAATTTCATTTGTTTATTTGTTTGTTTCCAGTGACTTGGGCTTTCCATCATGTGAATTTAGGAACGCAAATATGTCCTTCTTTTCTTCAGCTTCCATTTTGAGTGTTATAATTAAATGATTGTCTGCTTTTCCTCCCCCCCAAAATTATGGGCTAAACTATCTGACTTTGAAATCGAAACCAGTAATTTGTATTTGTTGTCCCTCCCTAAGAATTTCAATTTATCTATAGATGGTCTCTAAAACCATGTATGTAATGTAAGTATTTATTCCTACAAATAAAATCTTTCCACCTTGCTCTTACTACTACCCAGAGGTGGAATAGAGAGAGAGAGACAAGCTTCTAGATGTGGACTAGGAAGAACACCTATGCAGGGCTGTCAGTGACATGTGACATGCTAGGTGGTTCCTCCTGCCAGTTTCAGGAGCTTCTCCTGAAGTCACATATTCAGAACCAATGCTGAAATAAACTTGGCATTATATTTGGTACAAAAAATATCCAGATAAAATATACCCAAGGGTATTCTAGTGCTGGCATACAACAGTTAAATTTTATTTCTAAAAGTTTTACTTATTATGTTAGAGAACAAAGCAATTGGTTATCTTACTTATTATGTTGCCTATTATGTTAGAAAACAAAACAATCAGGATAGACAATCTTTCACCTGTCCTGACTACCGCATCTGAAGCAATCAACATACTAAGAACTCTGTCAATCATACTATTATCTAAATACGGATCATGACTAGACAGAATGATGAAAAGTTATACTAACTGGCTATTAATTGAGTAGATTAAAAACCTCTAGGGAAGGAATATAGATTAATAAAGGTAAAGGATAAGAATTCCTGAAAATTTAAAATAAGCCACCACTGATTGATTAAAAAACAGCTCAGTTTCATGTTAACACAGCTTAAACATCCTAAAATGTGTCTTTAGTAACTCACAGCCCTGTTTTCATTAAGAAGTGTTGCTATATTGCAAGCTCATTTGTTGGGCCAAACAGAGTAATAAATGCTTTACTTTTTCAGTTCTTGAGGAAATTTTGCAATCTTGGGAATTTTTTGAACACTAATGACCCATTAGAATGACAAGAATGGAGAATAAGATACCATGTTACAAAAAGATAAGCAAACATCTCCCAACACATCAGATATCTAAGCATTGAAATAAAATCTACAATGCCTTCTTCTATATATCCTGATATTGTTCCTCCATTCATACAAGTTTGGGTTGTTGGTAAATTTGGTAAATTTTACTTCATCATATTTTGAAATTTCTGATCACCAAAACCAATGTAAGAAAATAAAGGTGGGGCCAGGTGTCATGGATCACACCTGTCATTCTAACATTTTGGGACACCCAGGCAGGAGAATCGCTTGAGGCCAGGAGTTTGAGACTACCCTAAGCAATATAGCAAGACCCCATCTCTACAAAAAATAGAAAAATTAGCTCATCATGGTGGTGCAGGCCTGTAGTCCCAGCTATTTGAGAGGCTGAAGCAGGAGCTTCAGCCTTGAGCACAGATGTTTGAGGTTGTAGTGAGCTCTGATGATACCACTGCGCTCTAGCCTGGGCAATTTAGCAAGACCCTGTCTCAAAAACAAAAATAATCTCAACAAACAAGAAAATGAAAGTGAGATCCAAATTAGGAAAAATTGTATGTATATATACATATATATACTATATATACACCCATGAATATTTATTTATAAATATCATATATATGAGAAGAGACTTTTATACAGAATATATTTCTTGAAATGCTTACAAATCAACAATAAAAAAGCAAACAACCCAATAAAAATAGACAAAACATTTTAATGCACATACATTAATTGCATGACAACATCAATTTGTCACCAGGAAAGTTCAAACTAAATCCACAATGATTTATAATTTTCTCAAATGTCTAAAATAAAAATGTGAAAATACCATATGTTGGCATGTATCTGTAGCAACTGGAACTCCCATACATTCCAAGTGGGAGTGTAAAATGGCACAATCACCTTAATGAACTGCATGGCAGCTTTTTCTTAAGGTTAAACATGTGTATACCCCATGATGTAATTTCATGTCTAGATATTTACCCAAGTGAAATTAAAATAGATTTGCACAAGAATTTTCATAGTAACTTTATCTATAAAAGCCAAAAACTAGAGACAACCCATATGTCCAGTAACAGGAGAAGTGATAAACTGTGACATATTTATAGAATTGAATACTACTCAGTGATAAAAAGAAATACAACTCATACATGAAACAGTATGAAAAAAGTTTCAAGATCATTTCTTTAATGAAAAACAGCAGACTCAAGAGAATATACACTACATGATTCTATTTGATAAGTACAAGCACAGGTGAAATTAAGCTATGATGATAGAAATCATGAGTGGTTACTGTGATTGGGTAGTGAGAATAGAAAGCTCAAGAGGAAATTTTCTGGGGTGATGGAAATGCTCCCTATCCTGCTTCAAGTGGTGGTTACATGATGTATTTGTTGTTTCAGGTGATGTCAAAACTCATGGAACTCATTTAGGATCTCTTTGCTCTATATACAAATTTTACCTCAATAAAATATTTAATTAAAATAGCACTGTCTCAGTCTGCTCAGATGGCCATAGCAAAATACCACAGCCTGTATGGCTTAAAAAACAGAAGTTTATTTTCTCACAGTTCTGGAGAATGGAAGTTACAGATCTAGGTGCTAACAGGGTTATATCTGGTAAAGGCTCTCACCTTGAGTGACAGATATCTGCCTTCCCTCTGTGTGCTCACATGGCCTCTGTTCACGGGCATGGAGAGAGCGAGCGAACAAGCTCTCTGGTGTGTCTTCCGGTAAGGATTCTAATCCTACTGGATCAGGGCACTCTCCTTATGGCCACATTTAGCTTCAATTATCTCCAGAAAGGCCCAATCTCCAAATAGTTACATTGGTGGTTAGGGTTTAAACACGTGAATTTGGGGGGAAGGGGTGGTTACAAACATTCAGTCCATAACAAGTACTGAGAGATATTTTTTTAATAAAGAAGATTTGAGTTTATAGGAGAGAAGTTGTTTTTATTAGTGTTGTAGTTTTGTTGTTGTTGTTGTTGTTGTTCCAGACTTCCTTCCATAGGACATGAAATTAGATGAAAGAAATGATAAAAAGTACAACTCTGCACCTGGAAAGTACTTGGAATTTTCTGAGAGAAGTTATTTAATTTTTCAATTAATTCTCCAATGCAAAACAGACAACAATTAACTTAGCACCCAGAAAAGGTTATGAAACAACCCCTCGGTTATGAAGACGTAAATATTTCCAAACATTTGTAACACTTTGCAGTATTTCATAAAATGTTTTAAAATTTTGTTGCAAAATACAGGAGCAAAACAAGCCAACCACCAACTTCATCAAATGATAAATTTCATTTTGACAAATATGGAAAAACTGCATGGCTATAATGAAAAATAATGACTTAATCAGATGTTGTATTGAAAAGATTCAGAGAAATAATTCTAAGGGAAGAATATTTTGGAAGAAAAATTAATCTGAAGACACATACAGGCTGCTCCTTATTCCTAAAATAGATCTCAATTTGAAGAAGAAAATAGCTCCTTTTTTTCCCAGTATTATATCTAAGATGTTAAGGACAGGCACTGCAAGGCTAAAAATATGAAAAGCGGACTTGGCTCCTGACCTTTTATGCGTTTCCCAGTGAATGCTTTTTTCTGTCGACAGCCAACAAAAAATAAAGACTCTTGCATACCTAGGATGTAATCAATGACATGCAATAAATGCAGGCATACGTGGTGAAAACAGTACTGCTCTTGGCTAAAAATTTGATGTATTTTAGGTATGTGTGGGCCATAATAAATTGGTATTTTTTCTAAGTAAATTGTTTGCCTCTCAGACTCAAAAGAAATAATATTTTTTACTAATTCTTCCTGCACGTACTTTATGTCTCAATGTTAGTGAGATATGTTCCTTATCTCTTCTGGTTCTATTTGACCCATAGAGCCTGCCTGTATTTATAAAAAGTGTTTCCAGAGTTTTCATTTTATAATAAATTCAATGTAGGGATCAGCACCATCTTTAATCTTAAATATTATTTTCTGGAAATAAAAATGGGATTCAGTTAAGAGAAGGAACATTTTACTATCAGGTTTTAAAAATCCATTGTCAAATACTCTTGTGGAAAATCTCATGGAAAATAATTGAAGTCAGTCTTTTCCATGAAACTTGAATAAACTTATTAAGATTCCTATACAAAAATTTTCTATTTTTTTAAATAAAGAAGTCATATCATGTGTTGGTATGGTCTTTAATAACAATAAAGACCCCAACATATCATACGTTATATTTGTGGGGCCCAAACATATCATAATCCATGCAGCAAATTTGAGAAAATGAGTAATTCATTATGTGTAACAGATGTTGGCGCCACATCCAAATTCCCTTGCCCTATCTACTCAGGGCACATCTGCCAGACTTCCAACTGTATTCCTGCTTTAAAGTCTTTTCCTGGCTCTTGGAGCTCACTTTGTTGCCTACATGATGGGATGGAGGACCCAGGGAGTCAGTGGTCCCTGGAGGAGGCCTCCACTGATAAAAGATTAGAGCCATTGTTTGAACACTGCAGCTCCCTCCAGCCTCAAGACTGATAACTCGGAAGTGTGTTCTACACTGGCTCCCACCATTCCCAGAAGGATTAAACTCCAGTTGCTCACAGTGGTAACTTGATTAATATTAAACCCTTTACTGCCTGTCTTCCTTCTCTGTTTTACTTCTTCACTCTTCATCTAGGGTTCTCTGGGATGAACTTTCAAATGGGCTTTTTGTTCTTTAATCCCTGTCTCAGGGTCTGCTTCTGGAGGGCCCAAACAATGACCTTATGAAACCATTGCTCATCTACTCTGTAGTTGTTCAGAGATTTGATTTTCATAAATGGAATCAATCAGCGCTTCTTAACTTCAGTTATAAAATTTACATCTACTGGCTGAGCTAAAATCCTTAACCTGTGAGACTATATTACAAAAGATATATAACAGAATAGGTTTAATACAAATTCAGCCTACCGTAATCAGATAACCTTTTCATTGTCACATTTCAAGAGCCATAATCTATAGGTCTTTATCGGGCACCCTATTAGTCTAGAGAATAATTTTATCATCTTCTGCCTAGGAAATCATAAGCCTTGGTACTAACATTCTGAGGACAATGAGGAAGGGTTGCTGAAGGTCTTATAGTTTAATTAAACTCCCCTGTTTTGATTCTGTCATTTCACCTTTAACCTTATCTATATTGTGTGTCCCAGAGCCTTGAGACTCTCTGTTTCCATTTTTCCTAATGATAAACCTCCACCTTTTCTCAGAGATGGGAGAAAAATAGCTGCTTGCAAAAGGTGAGATTGATAAATACTTTATATACTAACTTCACTAAGATCCTTCTTTTCAGCTCCATGCCTTCATCCATATTTCATTGCTTCTTCATTTTCTGAGACTTTCCAGGATGGAGCAAGAGATATCGGTTCCTCCTTAGTATTAATGCTGAAGGTGCTTAAGCTTCAGGTTCCTCTGCTGTGTCAGTCATCACTCTTCCAACTGGGGCTATGCTTCGCTACTGCTGTTCTCCTCTCCAGTTCTCTTAGCCTTTGTAGCCTCATTCCTTTCTTGCTTATTTCTTTTGTGGTATTTGAGTGGGATTTCAAAATGGAAAAAAGAGAATCACCTGGATTAAAGCCATCATCTTAAATAAAAACTAGAAATTCTTTTTTCAAAGTTATCAAAACCATCATGAGTTTTACAATCATTCCAAGGTGCAAGATCTAAAAGTATGCTGTGAGGACTGTGGTTTCTCTGTAGAAAAGTTTTATCATAAGAGGGAAGAATAAAAACCTCAGGGAAAGAGGCTGATTTACCCTGCTGCAAAATCATGTCCAAGATAAAAAAGAAAAAAAAGCCTTTCACTTTTCTGTGGAAGCTGTGCTTTGTTTGATTGCTAAATGAGGTCTTCTCTGAAGAACCAGTAACATATATTTTAATTTAATTTGCATGCATATAGCATATTTGATGCCAAAATGGTATTTTTTGTCTCAAGGGAAAAGTAAGAACATTAAGACTCTAAACGTCTACTCACACAATGGGTCTTAGAAACAGTCACACAGAGTAAGTGGACTAGATAAATGGTACCATATTAAAAGTCAACAATTTGAGAAACACTGAGGGCTAAGAAGAAAAATGTAAAAAAAATTTATAAAAATTGATATCAGTTCACAAAAATAAGATTTATTTAGCAAAGCATGAACGTAAAAGGGGAAAAAAATATTGCCAGTAAATAGGATGAAATATATGTATGCATATGCCCAGTGTGGTTCACAACCAATAACAACCAAGACTCAGATCAGAAGCAGTGCTTTGATGTGCATCCTTGCCAATGAAATCAAAAGTCCAACATGTTTTTAACCAAGAATCTCAATAAAAGAATGTGACTATATTCTATATCAAACAAAAGAGGAAGTGGCATGCTTTAAATGTGATTTAGATACGACATGTCAAAAGAATAAAGGAATAGTTTCACATACATAAATAATGGATTTGCAAGTGGTGTAAATATTAAAAGGCAGTTAAAATATTGAAATTTTAGTCGTGCATCTGAAGGATTGCCTTAGATCACCAAATACAGAAATATTTAATTCTTTCTTTACAAGTTGCTGCAACAACTTCCAGGGATTTTAGCTAGTTTTAAGTCTTTGCCTGTGGCATGCATACATTACGGCTATACTAACAGTGGCTAAGTAATAACCATATATTGTATATGCCAGAAGAAAGTGGTTCAATTTTACAGTGTTTACTTTTCTTCTGATTTCTAATTTCTTTGTGCCATTTGAACTACCTATAGACTATGGTAAAGTAAATAATACAAGTGAACCATTGTATATATAAAGGCTCCAAATAGTACCTTCTTCATGTTTTATTAGCAACACAAATAAAATATGCAAGAAAATGTTAGAATTGACATATTCTAGCTACTTCCTTAAACTGCCTGTGCTCAAAATGCAAAATCAGAGAAGCAAAAAGGAATTTTATGTTAAAAGAGTCTTACAAGAAAAGCAAATTCCAATTATTTTACTATACTATCCAGTTACAGAGCAAAATGGGCATTTAATATCAGTGGCAAAGAGGAGCAGGTTCATCAGACAGGGACAAAGAGAAAAAATGAAAGCCTCTTGCAGTGTATAAACAAATCTTAATAAATCTCAGAATTTAAACAGAGAATTTGTTTAGGGAATGTACAATGAAGAAAAGGCTCCTACAGAGCCCAATTTGATAATTATTTAAAACCACAAATTTTAATTTATTAAATTAAATTCTGCCTAGCATATAGTAAATGACAAAGTATTATTAAGTAAGAATTTTGATATATGTGATTTATACCCTTGAATTCTTTCATGAGCTTTAAAAACAAAAGAATTAAGGGTTGCCAAACATGAACAAGGACCATTTGGTGCTTAAACCAGGCAATGGAAAGAACATCTGCCAAGGAAAGACAAATGCCATCATGTGACCTGTGAGGACAGTATTAGGAGTCATGTAGCAGACACATGTGTATAGAGTTTCAAAATAAGTCTATCCTTATGAAAGATCTCAACATTTACCTGTAGATATAAGTATTCATGCCACAGTCAAAGACTAAACACCAGCTAAAACACCTTACAGGGAACAAATTTAGCAAATGTAGCAAATACCTGATTTCAAATTCTGTATATTTCTGGTGTTAAAGCTTATCTTTTTTATAATTAAAATAGACTCCTAAATGAAAATCACTATTCTCTGTGAGTAAATTAAAATACCTTTAAATGAAATGATTTTTAAAAATTTTTTATTTAAATTTCAAAACAAGGTATACAAATTTGATTAAAACATTCCTTTGTTTATCATCAGTACTTAAGTTAATTAACAGTTGATGCGTGAAGCAAACCCAAGTTCATGGATTTGTGTACTATACATCCCTAAGGAAAATCAATTCTCTACTGCTGGATAGTTAAACCTTCCCTTGCAATTATAACAAAATCCAGACTCCTCACCAAGGCTAAGAAAACCTTACATTTCCTGCCCCCTGTGTATCTCTGTTTCTATTATACCTCACTCACTACCATGCTGTCTCACTGCCTGTGGCAGTCAGAATTCTAAGATGCCTATAAAAATTCCTATGCACTGGTGTACATCCCCTGTATAGTCTTTTCCCCTTGAGTGTGAGCAGAACCTATACATAGCATGGGATAGTCACTGTCTTGATTAGATTATGTTGCCCAGCAAAGATGATGAGATAGTCACTCCATGATTAATTTACATTACACAAGACTCTGTCTTGATGGACTGGAGAGAGAGATTCCCTTCCCATCCTTGAAGAAAGCCATCATGTTCTGAGAAAGTCATGTGCTAAGACCTGAAGGCAGCCCTTAGAAACTGGAAGCAACCCTGTGAATATCCATCAAGAAACCAAAATGGCCCTACAATCACAAGGAACTAAATTCTGCCAACCAGTGAGGTTGGAATAGGACCCAAAACTCTTGGTGAGAGCACAGCCCAGCACCCTGGATTCCCTTAGGCTTTACCCTAAGCAGAGAAACCAGGTAAACATGATAGAATCTCAACCTACAGAAAATGTGAAGTAGTAAATGTGTGTTGTTTTAGTCAATAATTTTGTGGTAATTTGTTATGCAACAATAGAAAATTAATTCATTTCGTTTTATTTATTTATTTATTTATTTATTTATTTATTTATTTATTTAGTTCTTCAAACATGCTAAGCCCATTTCTACTTGCATAGCTGTTTTCTCAACAAGATTCATTACTGACATCAAGATCTCATTCTCTGACAAGCTCCCACTTCCAGCCACATTTAAAGCTCTAAACATGTATATACCAGTTCATCTCCAGAAGATTATCTTCTTCTATTGTCATCATAGTAGTTATCACTATTGACAACTATCTGTTTTTTAAATTGTTTTTTAAATTTTAAACAAAGTAGCTCATGAATATAATTAATAAAGCGAATCATACTAGAATACTTGCAGGAACAACGAAAGCACATTCTTGTCTTACCCGTCCCCAATTCAAAGTATAGTATTGTTTCCTGCTTTTCTGTGCCAGATTCTTTGTAATCTTGATTCTCTGTCTTCTTACTGATCCTCAGCACCCAGCTGAGCTGTTCCACCTGATGCCTTGTGGAGTAGGGATGACATTTCCTGTTGAGCCTTGCTCAAATTGCAGATTCATAAGCATAAATAAATAGGGATTTTAAGCCACTAGGTTTGGGGAATGGTTTATTATATAGCAATAGATAATCACAGCACCAACTAACTATTTCATGACAATCAATTAGTTTAATATGCTATCATGTGAAATAAGAGTTTGAGACTAGAAAGTTTTCTTTCATAATTATTGACAACATGTAAAAAGATGGGGTACATATTTTCCATAAATCATTCTTAAACATAACATTGAGAAAGTCATTGAAATTCCAAGTCTAACACTACTGTATTCACTTGACTGTTAAAATACACACAAGCACACACAACTCTAATATCTTGATGTTCCAAATCTATTTTTCATGAGTCAAGAAATATTCTATCCATAAATCATGTTTAAAATCAGTTACATACTGGACTTCAAAACATTGTACAATAGGGAAAATAGGGTACAATGGTATCTCAGCACCATAGGCATTTATTCTCAGGATTCCTGTGAAGAATAATCAAAAGAGTAAACCTCTAAATGTGATTTTTTTATGGGCAAATCATCTAGAATGAAGTTAATTAAATTGCAATAAAATGTTGCTGATGTCAGCTAACAAAACAGTTATCAATGTGTGTCTGGGTTTCCTCTTTCTAAATAACATAAAACCAGAATTATAAACTCATGACATTACAGGCTAATTGAGATATGACCACTCGGCTTGATACGAAGGACCTTTTTTAAAGGAATTTGAGTCCTCAAGGTAATTTGCATAACTGTTTTAGGCCAGTATAGATTAAATGATGCGAGAAAGTATCTTTAGCCAGATGGCCTTGGACAAAGACTTGAATGAAGCAAACAAATAAGCTAGGGGGTATTTGAAGGAAGACAATTCTAGAAATCTAGAAAAGGAAGTACCAAGACCCTCAGGTAGAAGCATGATTGGAAAATTCATGGTACAGCAAGGAAGTCAGTATGGCTAGAGTAAAGTAAGCAAAAAAAGGATAGTGATAGGGGATTAAGTCAAAAGACAACTGGGAAAAGATCATGTGGGGGGCTTTGAGTTTTATTTGGAATAAAATAGGAAGCCTTTGGAATTTTTTGAGCAAACATGTAACATGCTCCATCTTAAGGTTCAAAAGGCTCACTCCAGCAACTGTGAAGAGACTAGACTCCATGGTGGTAAAAGAGGAAGTTGAGACCTGCTAAAAGGCTCGTGCAACAGTCCATATGAAAAAAACAGTGGCTTAGGCCCCAGTGATCATAGCAGTTGGGTGACGAGACGTGGTTCGATTTTGGATATGTGTTGAAGGTAGACTTTGAGTATGAGGGAAAAAGAGAGGAATCAATGCAGACTGTGGAGTTTTGGTCTGAGCACCTGGAAGAATGGAGTTTCTGTGAAAAAGAAGACCAAGACAACACTAAGGTGCTCACACAGTAGTAATATTCTTTGCGGGTAGGGGAGTTGGGGTTGGGCAAACTCACAACTAATGGACGCGGTGAGCATTGCAGTGGGGAAAGGGCATGTCTCAAATCATGGTTTTGATGTTGCAAAGTCATAACATGTAACCAAAATGTTTCTACCCCCATAATTCCCTGAAATAAAAAAAAAAAAATTAAAAAAAAAAGAAGACTGAAGGAATAGCAGAGTTTGTAAGGGAAGTTAGAGTTCAGTTTTGAATGTTAAATTTGAGAGAGGTTATTAGACATCCAAATGGATACCCTAGCATTTACCACATTTTGTTGTATACATTTTGTATTGGATGGGGAGTTTCTTGGGAGAAAATACCAAATCCGTTTCACTCTTGAATTCCCTTTTTAATAAAGTCATCCCTCAGTGTCTGCAAGGGATTGGTGCCAGGACCCCTGCAGATACCAAAATCTGCAGATGCTCAAGGCTCTTACAAAAAATGATGAAATATTTGGATGTAGCCTATACACATTCTCTTGTATACTTCAAATCATCTATGGATTTCTTATAATACCCAATACAATGTTAATGTTATATAAATGTTTGTTATACTGTATTGCTTTTTAAATTTGTATTATTATTTATTGTTGTACTGTTATTTTCGTTTTTCCCTGAATATTTTCCATCTGTGGCTGTTTAAATCTAGGGATGTGGAACCCAAGGAAAGGGAGGGCCAACTGTACTTAGCATAATGGTTGGTGCATACTGCTACTCAATGAGCATCGAGGTGACAAAAGATTGACTGAACAAATGAGCAATTATATTTCTTTCACTATATCATATTATCTTCAGCAGAGGGTTCAAATCAGAAGACAGAGGAAGAGAAACTTCAATCAATTTATCCCCCATTAGCAAATATGGGAAAGAACAGTAGAAAATTAAGATTTGGGGGGATTAATACATAGATTTTACTAATTGACTACTTTCTGTTCCCACCACTGTAGATAGTTGAGTGATAAAAGGGAGTGGAAAACCATGGGGGTTTGTTTGGTTTAGGGCTCTCAGAGGAGAGAGGTACAGCTGTATTCTTATTACAGCTACAAAATCACAATCTTTCCTAAATTACAATCCAGGAGGAAATTGTGCATGAAATGCCACATCAGAAAACATCTCATGACAATGAATAAATGGAAAGATCTGGAAGTCCCTCCATTCACTTTCTTTAAACTGTGCTCAAAAACTCATTAATACTGATGGATAAGAAATGTTCATATGAGAATTTCAAGAGTTTGTAACACATTCTGGACAGTTACAAGAAATAAATAGCATGGTAAAGTTTGTATATGTTTGACAATTGAGATGGTATTGCTATATCAGGACTTCAGGTTAAACCTCTGTTTCAGACAAATAGCCATAATAGATTCAATACGAAAAGAGAATGTTAAACAGTTTCAAGAATATGTATATATATCACAGGATGAAAAATAGAACAGAAACATGCCAAGTAAAAGGACTGACACTATGGGCCTGCTAGGCTCCCTACCCAGAAATACAGAGTTGGCCAGGAGTTCATACACTTTGGGGTGCTGAAAAGAAGTAACTGTCAACTTAGAATTCTATACTTTGAATTCTATACATTAATACTTCAAGAATGAAGACACACTTAAAATTTCAGACAAAAAAAATTAGGTAATTTATCAACATTATGTTTGGGCTAAAGAATATACATAATAAAACTTGTCCTTCGGGTAAATGGAAAACAGTCCCAGGCAAACACAGACAGATTGGGAAAAGTCCGTCTTTATAAAATTATTTCAGGCAATAAACAAAGAGGAAGAGACAAAATCATAAAAGTCACCATATTACAACCCTTAATGAAAAAAAAAAAACTAATCTAGCCAATAGTCATCAGTGGATGCTAAATTCATTATATAAAAAGTTGATGAAGTAGTTTATAATGGGAGGATCAGCATCACCAAAAGGGTGATAGCCATGTCCCTTTGATGTAATGCACTAGGAAACACACAGTAACACCTTCGAGGTATCCTTGGCAAATGCTAAGACTGTATCTAATCAAACCTCTAGATCTAACTTTCAGTCTGCAGGAAATTCATAGGATAGAGGAACAAATTAGACACTAAGGTGTTACCAGCCAAAAGTTTTCTCCAAAAACTCAATGGCATAAAAAATGGGGGAGGGTAATTTAGAAGAGGGAAAGAGGGAAGGAGAGAGATCAAGAGACAGAGGAAGAGAGAGAGAACCTGACTAAAGAGACATACCAAGTAAATATGACAAACAGAAGCTGTTTATTACTGATCTAAACAAAATCATAAAAATGCATCATAGAGACAAGCAGGAAAAATTAGATAAGGACTGAATAGTAAAGAATTTCTGCTAATTCTGTTAGGTTTACTAGCATTGAGGTTATATTAAAAAAATAGTTCTTACTATTTCAAGAAGCTAGTAGCTAGTAAGAGAGAAATAACAGACATTGGATATTTGCTTTGAAATTCTTCATCCAAAAGAAAAAATAGTTGGGAGATAGATGAAAGAAGATAGACAAAATGTTGACAATTATTGAAGTTAGGTGGCGAGTACATGAAAGTTCATAATACCATTCTAATATTATCCATGTTTGAAAATTATCATCACAATTCCTTTTAATTCAAAATAAAGAATGAAGTTTAAATAAAGATACTTTCAAACAAACCAAAGAGGGAAAATGAGTGACCAGCAGATCTGTACCTATAGGTAATAGTAAACACCGTGCTTCGGGCAGAATGAAATGATCTCAGTATTAGTGTAACATGACCACTGTGCTCAATATTTTTTATTAACCTCTCCAGACCCTCTATCCAGACTTAGCCTTCCAGAGTGTTTATGTCATATTTTCATTCAGTGCCAAACATTTTTCAATTTCCATTTTTAGGTAGGGAGGAAGGTGTGCAGGTGACAGGGGAGGTGATAGCGGATGTGGACAGACGCTAGCCCTGGGAAGATGCTGTCCCTTATTGGAGCAGTCCGCTCTCTACTGATTTTTGAGAATATACTATAGACTTTCTATACTCTGTCTTTAAACTCAGGGTCATCTTCACTCACAGGGACAGACCTGTTCCTCTCTCTGGACCTTACTTTTGCTTTGCAATAAAAGCTGCTTGTGCGGAAGTGCTTTGTGTTTGTCATCACTCCGTCCCACTGGCCCTGCTTGCAATTCTTCTGAGCAAGGAGCCAAAGAACCAGGACAACCCTTCCTAACCACATCTGACACCATTTTGATTTTTCTTTCCAGATATGGAGTGTTTCAAAACGTATCTCATGTATAAATGGATTTTCTAGTATCATTCCTGATTGTCTTCTATCTTAGTTACATTGTTGCTGGAGAACTTTAAATTTGCCAAGACTTGATTTATGATACAATATTGTCAATTTTTATAAATTTTTAAACTGTGCTTAAATGGATGGGTGCTCTGCCAATGTTGCATGTAGAGGTGTATATACTTGAATCAATTACATCAATTTTGTTATGTTATTCCAATCTACTAAATTCTTACTAACTTGTCTACTTGTTTACTTCATTTTGTAAAAATCTCCCAGTTTAGTTATACATTTGTTTATCTTCCTTGTAGTCTATTTTTGTTTTATACAGTTTAAAGTCATATTATTGGATGCTTAAATATTTATTTCTTCCTAGTAAATTGAAACTTTTATCATTGTAAGCTATCTCTTTTTACTTCTAGAAATTTGATGTATAGACTTCTAAATTTTGACTTCTAGATTTGCTTTAAAATACATTTTTTAACATTAATGTAGATGTCACTTCTTTTGTTTGGTTAATGTTTTCATACTATAACATTTTCAACTCTTTCACTTTTACTCTTTCTACATGCTTATTACCTTGTTACTATCACATAACTCAGGGATTTTGTTTGTTCATTTTTATCCAATCTAGTAATCTTTGCCTTTTAACAAGATCATTTAACTCATTTCCATTTACTGTAATTACTAATACAGAAATTATAACATACGTCCTATCCTATCAAAGTCTAATTATAGCTTAACTTTACCCTTCTTCTAGATAATGCAATGATGTAAGGACTTTAGACCATTTTATACCATTTATCCCTTTTGTCTTAGATGCTATTGAAATTATTTTCATATTGCTAAACATTTATTTGACATTATTTTAGTATTATCTCATTATATATGTATATGTGTATGCATATATGGATATACGAGAACTGTCCGAAAATATCCAGCCATTGTTAATATAACGAGAATGGTTACATGGCTGGATACTTTCTGGACAGCCCATGTACGTGTGTGTGTATCTACACAAGATATAAATATATATTTCAAACATCATAGATGTTATTTTTAGGCAATTCAAATACCCTTGGATTTATACACATACTTATTATTTTCTTTGATTTAATTACCCTGGAATCTCTGAGGTTCCGTACTAAGTCAATTTTATTTTGAGTAAAAAACATCCTTAAAACTTTCAGTGCAAGTATGCCGGGGTTAAATTCTTTCTTTTGTTTGTTTCAAAATGTCTTCATTTTGCTTTTATTATTGAAGGACACTTTTGCTATTTGTCTCCCTCATTTCGTATAAGAGATCACTTCTTAGATGAAAAACCAACTTATTTCATATAGGTCACTGAACTATTATTCTATAGTAATCGTCCTGCATTCTGGTCACCTTGAACTAAATTTCCTCTTATGAAA
>RJWJ010024650.1:0-24648 GCA_004363605.1 Indri indri | reverse complement strand
CAGTAATGGGATTGCTGGATCAAATGGTAGTTCTACTTGTATCTCTTTAAGGTATCTCTATATTGCTTTCCACAGAGGTTGCACTAGTTTGCAGTCCCACCAGCAGTGTATGAGTTTTGCTCTTTCATTGTGGAGGAGGTGACTGTCAGGTGCCTCTAGTCACCCATCCTTTCCAAGGTCATTCTGATTCACCCAAGGATGCACAAGATTTGTGCAGTGAATCTTGGTTCTGGGAGAGCTCCCTAAAAGTTTCCAGCAGAGTCTTCTATGACTTTTTGGTTATGTTACAGAGCCAGATTGTCTAACTATTTACAATACGTATAAGGTATCAATAAACCAGCCTTGGTGCCACCAGGGAAATTTCAAACTTTAAACCTCATGTTATAGTTCATTAGTTAGCCCACAACCTTTTGTCAAGAGTGAGTGTCAGACATCCAGGCAACTCTGGACACAGGCAGAGGACTGTGCCAATCTAGCTGTAAAACAATTCTATCATTCATAGCTACAAAGGTGGTGGCCTAGAGAAAATGCTGCTTGAGCCAAGTCTTTAAAAAATTAAGCATTTATATTTATTGTGAATTTAGTAATGCCAGACATTTCCTTGATAGGCAATAAATATTAAATATTTGTTAATTGCTATATGTAGAAAGGAAAATAACTTTCGAGTAAATTCTATGGTAGCTTACATTTTTTTCCCTTAGCAGTTGTATTACCTGTAAAGTTTTTAATCAACATTTAAGACTTTAATGTCTTACTATTTTTGGATTGGGCTCATTTTAGATCTGAAAAGCAAGATTTATTCTTATAATAATAAAAGCTAACTTTTTTAGTTCCTTTTATGTGTTAGGTGCTTTAAAGTTATTATCTTATTTAATTTCAACAACCACCATGTGCGGTATCTATGTCATCTCTGACTTACAGATAAAGAAACAGACCCAGAGAGGCTACTTAAGTCATCTGAAGTCATACAGTCAAGAGGGAGAAGTAAGCACCAAATCCAGATCAACATAACCTCATAGCCAGTGCTCCACAATTACGGTAGATATTGTCATGTCCCTAGGCATATCCCTTTGGCACTTACCAACTATTCCATGTACACTAACAGCATTCTACTACAAGCACCCATGATTCTCCACCTGCACAGGGCAGGCCAAGAATACTTGGGATTTAATGTCACAGAGAGCAGTCCCCAGCCAATGAGGGATGAGAGTAGAAGACAGATACTTCTTTACTACTTGGGTAGGAAAATTCTGTGGTGTGTTCCAGGGGTCCCCAGTAAGACTCATATCCCCACCCTCCCACTGATACTTCCCACTGATATCACCTCTCCAATAAATCACTTACATTTAAACACTTGCCTGGGAGTATACTGGTGTAACACAGCCTAAGGTAATACCACATTCCCTCACCTTCCCTTCCAGCCTTAGTTCAGAAGTAATCTGAAAGGTCACCCTGTTCAGTCTCCCATCCACTGCAGTTTTCTACAACATCACTGGCAGACAACCATCATACTCTGCTTATACGATTCCAGGAAAATAGTGCTGAATATTAACATGACAACCTATTTCAACTGAGGACAGTGAGCTAGATCTTACTTGTATTGGGTAGAGCTACTCTTTTGTGTAATTTAAAACTTTTCATTATAGCTCAGTCCTCTAGAGTTACTGTAAGGCTCTGTCCTTTTCCACTTGCTAACATTTTATATATTTGAGGAGAGCTGTCCAGTCTTCCCAAAGTCTTCCTTATCTCACTTTTTTCAACGTTTAATTGTGTTTCAATGTTTAAGCATCTGATTAAGAGAGTACTAAAATCTCTGGAAATGACTTTAAGAGTTATCTGATATAGTCCCCCTTCTTGAAGTAAAGCTAGATCTAATCATCAAAGACAGATGGTAAAACTATGTAAATCTGCACTGAATATAATTTTTGTACCTTTTTTCCTGGCAACTGCCCAGAACTATGTTATGTCCCCTTTCCCCCACCCACAACTCTATTTCCTAATTATAAAGTAGAAAAAGAAGGCTAATTGGAAACTCATCTATGGCACAGCAATTTTCAGTAAAATATTAAAATTCACTTTTATGGGATTTTCAATTTTAGGGTTTAGCAATGATGAAAAGCCCCCATATTCTGGGAAAAAAAGAAATGTGATTGCTGTCTAATTCTGTGATCATTCTAAGAGTAGAAAATGTGTCTTTTTCCTTTGAAAAAACTGTCCAAATTTGAAGAATTCAAAATTAACATGAAACTACTTCTTTCATAAGTGTTGGCATTATCAGATTTCACAGAAATGAACTACTCTCCATCATTATGTACAAATTTACATCATTATGTAAATGCCATATACCCATCTTTAAGCCTTTCGCAAAGAATTCATATTTTATTCATCTTGTGGCTGTGTACTGGGCATTTTGTGCCATATCCAAGATAGTCGTTTTGGAAAAGGGACATCTTAAGAATTTATGTATTTCAGCCTTTTGCTTTCCTGGCTTTATTTTAAAGTCTTGTAAAATTGTTGGACTTATCTCATGTAACAGCAAAGTGTACTTAGCATTACCTTTTCCAAGTGTGTGTCTTTTAGACTTATTCTAACATCCCTTTTCTAGTTAAAAATAGATAAACTGTCGGCTTTTGAGTAAGCTCAACCCTTATAGGAATTGTGAGGAATGTAACAAGATTTGCCCATTCCCGCTCGGATATGATGCCCCTTTTCTCCATCATGGCAGATCAGGCAAGTTCTTACTCTCTTCCTACTCACTAAATTGTCTTGTGTGAATCATTTACACCTTAGACATACTAAAGTTAAAAAAAATAAATCTCTTTCCTTGATGCGAATTGAAAAGTCTTATCCACTGCCAAATGTATTTTAAAAATCAACGCGAGGATATGGGAGATATTTAGAGGTGGAGTGCTCTTCCCGCTGTCCTTGAAATCACTGATGATTACTCGGCCACCAACACAGAAGGCAGGTTCTGTTTAGAAACCTCTGGGGATTCTATGAGAATGAGGTTGTGAATATACTCTAAGAATGTCCACAAGATCAGATCTGACTGTATCAGGATCACAGGGTTGTTAACAAAATCCAAATCCCTGGAATGCACCCCTAGAGGTTCTGATTTTGTAGGTCTGGGGATCGGGGTCCAGAAAGGAAGGAATGGAAGAAGCAAGGGATGGAGGGGAGGAAGGAGGTAAGAGAACAAGAAAAGAAAGTGAACAACTAATTGTGATAAACTTCAGGTCCTGTTTTTAGTAATGAAGTATGGGTCAAGCCTATGAGATTTTTCTCCTCCAAAACCTATTCTAAAAGTTTGTCTGCTCACATACAAACCTGTAGCAAGCATTCCTACTTGGGCGTAGGAGTGGGATAATGATGACAAAGGGGTACGATAGTCATTCTGCTTTATAGAAAGCAAGGTACAGTGTTTTCCCAAGTTAGTTATCATTACAAGTCCAGTGGTTTCATATTTAAAACCCAGAATTCATAAAATTAAGATAACATTTAGTTAAAACCCTGAAAATAGGTTTTAATCTTCACTCTGTCCCAAATGGATATTTGTTGAGGTTTCTCTGGAGTCTTATATCAGACAGATTAGTTATGGTGCTATTGTATAGTACTTTCTAGATGTTCTTGAAAATGTTTAGAGTCTTATAAAAAGTTCTTTAATGGGGATCAAGGAAACTCTTTGCCATAATAGGGCTGAGGCTTCAGGCCTCATGATTTTAGTCCCTTTTCTCACCTCAGTTTATTCCAGCCCAGCCTGACGGTCTTGTCCAGGTATACATGAAGATATTCAACTAGAATCTTCCAGTTAGATACCTGCTGTGATAAGAGGCCTACTTGTATGTGTGAAGCACATTATCTCATCTCTGACCCCACAGAGAATATTCCCCTGTACCGATCATTAAAATGCTTTTATATTCACAAATGTATTCTGTGGGTAAGCTTTATCATTACCTCCTCCTATTTGCCCAGCTCTTCCCTTGGTGCTTTCCTCTTTACACTTCTTTTTTTCTTTTCGCCCACTTGTGACTTTACTGTGTCTAATTTTCCTGACATTCTCACAGCCTAATGCTGTCTCCTTATTCTTCATAGACCTCTCATTCTACCCCCACAAGCAAATCTCACATCTCCATATAACTCATTCTTTTTCCTTGGCCTTCTAGACTCTCCAAAAGGAAGCACTCTCATAACTGGGTGTCTGACTGTCCTTTAATCTTCAGTGTTCCCTGTGAACATCTCCACAGGAGCCTGTCATAGCAATTTTAGTCTGTGTAATTTAAACATACTACATTTTCTTAAAAAAATTCAAAAATCCATTATTCTACTGTTTCCTTTCTTTTTCTCCCACCCCTTTCATTAAATCAAAATGAATTTTAGAGCATCTTTTCGTTTTCTAATATTACAGACACGGGGGGTGGGGGGAAATGCAGTGAGTTTTTCCTTCCTATGAAAAGAACCCAGAGCTGATAGCGTTTGAGATTCAGTCCAATTTAAGTTCTATTGAAAGTACAGTGTAGGCTTGTGGTGTTCTATAAATAACAGCCACATTTCCCAAAGCTGTCTATGGTTTATACAGAAGACCCCAATTAAACTCAAAACAGCTGAAAGAATAAACCTGTCAAAAATGCATTTAGAGTGTAACAGGCAGGTTAAACTATGAAATAAGTCAAATTCTAATTTCCTTAAAGTCATTGAGTGCCCATGTTTTGGTGAGATCAAGTCCTAAATAATAAACCCATTTGATTTTACACAGTCACACAAACAAGCTTTTTATTTTATGACTGCCTCGTCCCATTTTTTTATGAGATCACACATTTAGGGTAATTAAATGTAAATGAAATCTCATCTCTCTAACCCTGTAATACTTTCTGTCACCTCTTCTCCTTCAATGTCTAATACCTAGACCTCAACTCCCTGTGTTAACCTTTGTTTCTGTGTTTCAAAATATTATATTATGGCCTGGGTCAAAAACAGCATGCCAAGTTTCCAACACCTAATTCCCTGGTATGTCTCAGAATGTGAGAAAGAATGTGGGCGATGATGACAGTGCTAAACACACAGTAACTCTTAACTTTCATGAGCAGGTTTATATTCCAGTTTATGAAGAGTAGGTGGGTAAAAGTGATGGAGAAGAAGCATGATGCATGATGGCAGCGACCAGCTGACCTGTCAATAAAATAACATAGCTAAAGCCAAAATTTGCTTTAGCAGGCTGAGGTGTATTTAGTGAAATGTTCCGATTTGAAGTATTTATTTCCAAATAAGCCAGTTTTTTTTGATAAAAGTGTCTTTTTTTTAGTTCTGATGTAAGGAGTTCAATTCTTATAAATCTCAGCAGGGATTGGGTAAGAAAAATTTCTCTGAATGATGTCCTACACAATACAGCGTCAGAGTTATTCTTAGACTTCGGAATGTGAGTCCTAGCTTTCATATTAGGTGTTTACACAAAAAACTTTCTGCTTCCCTTTCAACACAATCATTTCTTCCTCCGTTTGCTTCCCCAAGTTTATCGCCCAATAATATTGGCAATAAAGAGCTGGAAATATTAAAATCTGATAGTTTTATTTCCTGTGTGTCCCAGCACTATGCCATCCCAGCTGCCCTTATTTGCATGCTATCTTTTAAACCAACACTATTCTTTCAGGAAAAGATGGCAGACAACCCTCTAAATTTGGTCTTGGGTTTGTTTTAAGAGCATATTTTCCAAGATGACCTCAGAGGTGGCACAGCCAATTCCTCCTACCTATTAGTATTTCCATTCGGTGTTCTGAAAAAAATGTGTATTTTGCCAATTAGTTCACACTCATTTGGACACATAGCTGACAGGGAGAAAGATGTCTTCTAATCCACTAGAACTGAACGACAAACTGGAAATGCAATATTGAGTTGTGGATATTTTAGAACTCACTGTGTAAGTATTCATCATAGCAGGTTTTCCCAATATATTTACTAGGTGACTAGCACAGTCAGTGAAACCTGGCCCTGTGAGCTCATTTACATCATTTCTTTAATTTATCTCATCTGACCGTGCTTATTCCTCTTGTTTTGTTTCTCTTAGACTACTGAGTCTTCCTGAGTTTTATCCATCTTCCAATCAGCATTAACCTTTCATCCATTCAAGCACCTTACTAGGCACTGGGATTATAGCCCTACCTTCAACTTCCTTTTGAAACACTCATTACCTTTATTGCTGTTTAAAATTGTGAAATATTTCTGATATGCACATTTAGCCTGAGTTAGATGAATGCAGTTCTATAGAATGAAACAACAGGGTATGACAGTTCTGTGAAAAAAAATAAAGGAATTTGAAATTAACTTTCCTAGGAGTCTATCAACCCCTCACTTATATCTGTTGAAAATTCTACACAAAACACAGTGCACTGCTGATATAATCTCTGGACTGTTTTATTCTTCAATGAACAAAAACTAAAACTAAAGAAGGAGAGAAATTATCCCATGGGGTGATATTTGAGAGCACAGTTAACATTTCAATTTCTTTCTGAGCACTGACAAGTTGCCGATATATTGGGGTAGCGGTTCTTTAAATTCATTCATTTATTCAGAATTTTATTAGGCCCCAATCTGAGCAAGGTCATGTGGTAGGTACTGAGGTATACAGTTATTAAAGACAACCCTTCACTCAAGTAGCATCCAAGCTAGTGGATAGAGAGAAAAGAAAATAATTATAATACCACATGTTGTTATAGGTTATGAACAAGTTAAGGACCAAGTGCCAGTTTAGGTGATGAGGAAGGGGCTTCAGGACAAAAGGAATAATAGCAAGGTAGGTAAAGAAAGGGAGAAATGATATTCCCAACAAAAGGAATACTATATGCAACAGTGCAGGTGCAGGTGCTGGAGGATAAATTGCATGCATGAGAGTGGCTAAAATTTAGGAAGGCCTCCATTCTCCAGGATGCTTAGGATTTCAACTGCTGTGCTTGCCTCAGACTTTCCAAACAATTTATTTGTGATATGGACCAGTGTTAGAATAACATAAAACAAAACAATAAGTAGGCTTTCTACTGTCTGCATATATGGATCACTTTATAAAGTATATGTGCTTGACTATTCTCTGGTGGTACTTCTTTGTAAATGGATGTGATAAGAATAGACAAGAAGGTTATTTATCTGATAAACCAGTTTCAAATTATCAAAATGGGTGAGAAATGATATATTAGTTAGGAAAATTATTCAGATAAAACCATTGTCTTAGAGCAGTGGTTCTCAAACTTTAGAGTACATCAGAATCACCTGGAGGCCTTGTTAAAATACAGATTGCTGGGCTCCATTCCCAGAGATTCTGATTCATCAGGTATAAGGTGGGAGCTGAGAATTTGCATTTCTAACAAATTCCCAGATGATGCTGATGCTGCTTGTCTTGGACCACACTTGGAGAAACACTGGTCTACAGACTTTTTTTGAAGACATTGCAGTTACAGAACTGAAAATATCAAGTCACATGAACTCTTACGTGTTAATCATAAATCAGAGTTTAACACTCCTAAAATAACAGATTGTACCCTAGATGTTTTCTAACTGAAGCCTAGGGACCTTAATTCTCTGGCCCATTTTAGTCACTTTCCAGGCCCCCACCTCCTTAGCTTTGTCCTCTGGGCATGAAAAAGTAATGTGATTTAAATAATTTATTCCAATACTAAAAGGCTTCTCTTTGACAAACATACTTTCTCCTGTACTCTGGTGCTTTCTGAAATATTCTGTTATGAAGAAACAAATTACTCCTAAATTTAAGTAGATGTCAACAGCTACTACCCTTGTGAAAGCTGCTTATGAAAGTGTAGAGAATGATCTTTAGTGTTTTCTCTCTCTGGTGAAGGGGAAATCAGGCAAAATAAATGTCAATCTGAGGGTCCAGATACTTACAATTGAATTTAAATAATGAAATAGAATGTCAATATTTTCAGGGGACATTTGTCTTTTTAAAAAAGGCTTTTTTTGCTTCCCAAGACATATATGAGCATTTTGGCTAAATGAGCCTTTGCTAATAGATCCACTGAACACATTCACACAAACCTTCAAGCAAACCAAGTCCCAGAGTAGTAGCCTAAGGTTTTTTATATGACAGAATGGCTATGGCTAAACAAAACATAAGCAGTGAAGCTTCCTTTTCACCCAGAATAGCCTGCTCCCCATTTGCCTTGTTATAAAACCCTCCTGGCTGAGGGACCCTCTGGTACAATGACTCTACAGTTATTTTAAGTATCAGTGTGGGAAGGATGGGGGATGGAATGGACACAAGGTTGATAAATTCCCTTTCCCCACCTCTGGAGAAGATGAACGGTGGGCACAATGCTGCCTTATTTACTTAGTGAAAAGTATTGTGGAATACATTAGAGTTGGCCTATGGCAAAGGGGAAAAAAGGAAAAGGAAGAGAGAACATTAAGTTGAAAATATTTCCATTTGTTCATAATTTTGAAGCAAAACCACACGGCAAGTAATAGGATATATTAAAAATATTTTTAATGAATATATGACCAGGCATTCATCTCTTTCCCATTTCAGTGCTCTTGACAAATTGAGCTTAAATATCTGCATAGCTCTTATCATCTGTGCGAAATTGGGGCTGTCAGAGGCATGATTGAGGGCAGGCTAAGGTAAGCCAAGATAGAAGCAACAGATTTCACTCTGGGCAACATTTTCTTTTTACCTAGAAAACGTAATGCATACTATTTGCAGATCTCTTGATGAGGTGATTTCCCCTAGGAAACCTGCCCATGGCAGAACTTCTCTGTGTCTAGCCATTTGCACAGGGACTCCCCTCTTCCTTGCTGCCAGGTACACCAGGCCAGGATTTAGGAGCCCTGTACTTCTCTCCCAAGCCCCTTTCAAAACATCACATGAGAGAGAGCAGGAAAAAATGAAAACAAGTGAAATAGCCACCCTCTTTAATGTCAGGACCCTGACATTCGAATAATGTAATTTAAATGTAGCCTCATAAATTTTAGAACCAAGCCATAATTACCTAAAAAGTATCATAATATCATAAATACCATACTACTTAAAGAAAATATCTCTGACAACAGAGAAGACATTTTTTCAAATGCATACGCATCAAAAATAAATGAAGCATAAGTGGATTGGTGTGAGTATCCATGCTATAGAGTTTGAGAGAACCCAACCCAAAATAATTATTTCTATTTTTAATATACTGCAAATTATCTGTAACTAATGGCTTTGTATAATAGAATAAATTCTATTGCTATTAAATCATTAAACTACAATGATGACTACTGCATTTCATCAATTCTAAGGTGCACTTTTTTGTTAAAACATTTTTACATCTCTGAAATTAGGATGCATCTTACAATCAGTGGTATAATGGTTTTATTGGCAACTTTTTTGTTAGTAGTACATAAAACAACAATGCATCTTATAGTCAATGGTGTCTTCCATTTGGTGATACGCATAATTATCCATAGTAGGAAAGAACTTTAGCATGAAGCACTTCGACTAAGGAATCATATTTTTAGTGACTTACTAAGTACCAGGCATTGGGCTTAGGTGATAGGGAGGCAAAGATAAATTGGATGTTCCCCTGATTTCAGAATTAACAGTATGGTAAGGAGTCATATATAAGCTACTAAATAAGTGCAAAATTTAGTGCTGTGGAAGCATAGAGGTGACTTTTGAGATAAATCTTGAAGGATGGGAAGACTTCTTAGTGCAGAGGGTAGTAGATGTAGAGGGTTGAAGGAGTAGGATCTAGCCTAAGCAAAAGGGGAAGCAAATCCACAGAGTATGGAAATTACCCAAGAACTATCAGAGAATCACAATATTAACTGAGTAAGGAAACCAACTGGCAAGCCCAGTTTGGGTGGGTGGAGAGGGTTGGAATTCAGATTGGTTGGGGCACATTAAGTTTAAGGTATTAGTAGGACATTGTAGTGGACATTTGCCATTTTTGAGTGCCCATCTCACAATGAAGAATTTTCCCACTGTGTAAGTCTTGTTGGAAGATAGAGCCCGCTTCCCACTACAGAAGTAAAAAAGGCCAAATACTTGCTTTCTTGCCTCTCTTGCTGGTAGGGTATAGTTGTGAGACCTAGCTTTGGCCAAACAGACAAACCTGCACACCTGCTTTGAGGTTTGAATCTGGAGTTAGTGATGGAAAAATGCAAGGCCATGGGAGAATTCTTTTGAAGGTGATGGCAGAAGCAGGATCCAGCATCCATTAGAAGCTGCAGTCTCCACTGCAGTCTCAGTGGTGGGAGCAGTGTTGTCTTCACCACACTGGTTCTGCTGAGTGATTTTGGCCAGAGTCCCAGCTATGTAGCCTCCCTGCAGTCTTGCCTGTTTTCCAACCTGAACTTTGTTCTCCAGATTTCCCAAGGGTACTGGGAGATAGCCCATGTCTTTTTAATAGGTTGCTTTTCTGCTTAAGAAAAAAGTCAGTTTTTGTGGTTTACAAAGTAAGAACCCTGGGTGCTATAGTCATACATCAGAGGATGTCTAACAAACACTGGGGAAATTATCACACAACACAAGAGGAAAGTTAGCCTAGAGAATTAGAAAGGGGAATCATTTGACTAGGATTGAAAATTAAAGCTAAGGGAGAAAATACAGATATGGGCAGAGAAAAGAGGGAGGAAAGGTATGACATCATTTGGGGGGAAGGAAGAAGCAAGAACACTCAGCATCTGTGAGAGAAGGGAAGGAGAAATTAGAGAGCCACAGAAAACACATGTTCTAAGGGCCTACGATGTGCCGAATATCTTGCACAAGCTAATTCATTTAATATTGCAAAAATTGAATGAGGTATTTCTATCCTTACTTTAAAGATGAGAAAAATGAGATATATAGGCATTCATTAAATACCTTTCTGAAAATCACATAAATAATAAGTGGTGTGAAAAGGATTCAAACTCCGCTCTGATTCCAACATCACACTGCCTCCCTGCCAGAAGCTTTACGAAAGGACACAGAAGCCAAAGATAAGGCCTTAGTTCAGGAGTTCTTAACCCTGGCTGCACACTGGAATCACCAAGGGAAACTGCTAATGCCTGAGTCCTACCCCCAAGGTTTCTGCTGTAATTGGTCTGAGGTGGGATCTGGGGATTGGAACTTTTAAAAGCTTCCCAGGTGGTTTCAATGTGTAGCCAAGGCTGAGAGCCACCGTGGTAGGTGGTATTTCAGCAGAGAAGTGAAATGGCTTGAAGAGCGAGTGGGAAGTTAGGCTACAGAGGCAGCAAGTACTGAAGTGAAAAGTATTGATAGTGAACAGTGCAATGGGGGGAACAGATTTTAGGAACACAAGTTTTAAATGGGTTGAAAAGTGAGTTGGAAGTGGACACAAGAGAAAGTGAGTATAGACTATTCTCACAGGAACTCTGGAGATGAAGAGAGATTGATAGATAGCTACCCACTCAGGAGGCCTGTAGGCAGAGAAAATGCTTTGGAAAGATAAAGAGCTATGAAAATGTCTGTAGGCTGAGGGAAAGGGACCTGTGGGAAATGAGAATTGAAGATAAAAGGGAAAGGTCGAGGTCCTGGAGGAGATGGAGTCTGGTATTCAAGAGGAAAGAAAGGTTAACTTTTGAAAAAGAAGGCAATGCTTCTTTTAATAAAGGAGGGAAAGACATTTTTGTGTCAAAGAAGGCTGAAATAGGTGGGGGGAAAGTATTGAGGGGAACTTGAGGAAAGTGAAGGGTGAAATTGGAAAAATGCACATAAGGAATGGAATAAAGGAGTCAAAATGAAAGAATAGTGTTCATCTGAGATCATATGAAATGATTTTAAGTGTAATTAATCAACAGGGTTACATGACTTTCTCAAATAATACTTGGGAGTCTTGAGAAGGTGAGAACATGCATAATGGAGTTTACCCACAGTTAGGTATCACCCGGGTTGATTGGGTGATAGGTCAAGGGAGCGAGTAACTTCGTGGTGCTACTAACATCACACAGGTGCACATCTGAAATCTAAGCAAGACTATTTACTTTGACATGAAATTTAATATATTAAAATTTACACAAGCTTCCATACTTGATTTGACACATAAAACATATGAAATCTACAATTCATGTTGAAATCAAAATGCATTCAATGACAAATAATGATGACTCTAATAGAGGAAGAAGTTGTGGTTTTGAATCAAGAAATGATTAGAAGTGATTAGACTAGTGAACAGAACCCTAAATAATGAATTCAGTAATTGATTGTTCTTGCTTTCAGACAGGCCACATTTCAGACACTGGCTAAAACATAGAGATTATATATAAAATCATCCCACTGCAAAGTGGTACTTCTATTGATTATGCCCCTTCTAATTCAACAGAAAAAGGAAGAGTTTCTCAAAAACTGTTCAAGCTGATACATCTGTTCACTTCTCCTAATTCAGATCCCTGAAGGCTCTAACTTCCCAATTGTTTCTCAAACTTCATTCCAGCCACAGACCACTTCATAATGTTTTATTGGTGACACAATATTTGAGAAATGTTCCTCCAGACAACCATGGCATTTCAACTCTGAAATTTGGCATAAAACGTACCCTATGCCTAGGATGCTCTCCCTCCATGCTCATCCCTCATTCCCACCCACTTCCTTGGGCCTTTTGATTAGATTACTCCTTCAGGACTCCATTGAAGTATCACTAATCTGGGTAGGTTTTCTCTGAACATATGCTCCCATAATACCCTGATCCTACTTCCTATTCATACCATGCACCCCACTTGTAATTATTTGTCCGGAGTATGTCTGCCGTACTAAACTATAAGATTTGTAAGGCAAGGATCATGCCTGGCAGGTCATAAGTATTCAGTAAATATTTGTTGAGTATTTGAAAGAGTGAGTAATTATGAGTAGAAAATGGATTGTACGGGAGAGAAACTAAGGCAGGAAGGCTAACTTGGAAGCTATCATAGGCAACAGATAGAGCAGACTCCATCAAGATGTCCTTCATCCTTTACCATTTCCATGCACACCGGCCCCCAGTGTGCTTTCCCTCCCAATAGCCAGCACCTGCAGTTCTTGGTCGAGGACCACCCACAGGCTGCCAGAGCCCTCCCTTTGCCTGTTCCCGTGGAGAGCAGGAAGGACCTATGAATTGATGTCCCTTAGAGGTAGCCCTTAGTTAATGACTGACAAGTACAAAACTACAAATACTACAGCTCCCTTGTCTAGTTGAAAACTAGGCAAAGCTAAACAAGAGATTGTTTAGGGATATATAAGTGGCAAATTATCAAGAAAAGTAAAGAAATAATCAGCACAAAATTCAGGATAGTAGTTATCTCTGCAAGGAGAAGAAGGAAAAGGATGTTATTAAGGGCTTCTGTGATACTGCTAACATTCTATTTCTTGAGCTGGCTGTTGGGTATATGTTGTTCATTTTATTTTATTTAAACTACATATGTGTTCACTTTATTATTTTTCTTTCAACCATATATATGTTAAAAAAGAACACAAAAAAGAACAATGGTCCAATAGGTTGAAGAGGAGACAGAGTAATAGGAAGAAGTTTTCACACTAGAGGAGCATTGAGATGGTTGTGGACAGAAAGCAAAGAATAGGAATAAAGGTAAGGGAGAGAGGGTATGATGAGGAAGCAAGTCTCAAGAGAAATAAAGCAGATTGCACTAAGCTTGGGAAAATGTTGCAATTTATGACCCAGTAATCCCATCCCTAGGTATAACCCAACATAAATGAATATTTGTGTTCACCAAAAGATGTGCTCAAGGATGCTTATAGTAGAAATGAAGTTCTGACACATGCTACAACACAGATGAACCTTGAAAACATTATCCTAAGTGAAATAAGCCAGTTACAAAAGGACAAATATTGTATGATTCCACTTATATGATGTATGTAGTCAAATTCAGAGAGACAGAAAGTAGAATAGAGGTTACCAGGGACTGGGATGAGGAAGGAATGCAGAGTTATTGTTTAATGGGTATAGAGTTTCTGTTTGGGATGATGAAAAATTTCTGGAAATGGATAGTAATGAGGGTTGCACAACATTGTGAAGGTGCTAATGCCACTAAATTGTACACTTAAAACTGGTTACTATAATAAATTTTGTTATGTATATTTCACTACAATTTTAAAATTAAATTTTAAAAATATGCTTATAGAAACACTAGACTTAATATCCTCAACTTGAAACAACCCTAATGTTCATTATCAGTGTAATAGATAAATAAATTGTGGTACATTTACACAATGGAATATTATACAGCTTTGAAAATGAGCAAACTAAAACAACATACAATGACATAGATAAATCTCACTGACGTATGGTTGAGTGAAAGAAGCCAGAGGCAAAAGAGGACGTACTGTATGACTCTACCTATATTAAGTTTAAAAACAGGTAAAACTACTCTATCATAAGTGAGGGGAGGGGTGCACCTAGAAAGGAGCATGGGAAGAGGGCTTCTGTGATGCAGATAATGTGTGAAAATTATCTGTATTTCCCCCCTTGTCATCTCTTCTCCAGGCTAAACCTTCAAATTACTTTAAGCTATCCTTTTTTTAAATTTTTTTTTATTTCAGCATATTACAGGGGTATAAATGTTTAGGTTATATATACTGCTTTTGCCCTGCCTGAGTCAGAGCTTCAAGCATGTCCATCCCCTGGACGATGCTCACCACACCCATCTGCCTGACACCGATGAATGTTACTACTATATGTGCACATAAATATTGATCAATTAATACCAATTTGATGGTGAGTACATGTGGTGCTTGTTTTTCCATTCTTGTGATACTTTACTTAGTAGAATGGGCTCCAGCTCTATCCAGGATAATACAAGAGGTGCTAGATCACCATTGATTTTTGTGGTGGAGTAGAACTCCATGGTATACATATACCACATTTTATTAATCCACTCATATATTGATGGGCACTGGGGAAAAGAATCCTTATTCAATAAATGGTGCTGGGAAAATTGGATAGCCACATGTAGAAGACTGAATAGGATCCGCACCTCTACCTCTCACAAAAATCAACTCACGGTGGATAACAGACTTAAACCTAAGGCATGAAATTATAAGAATTCTAGAAGAAAATGTTGGAAAAATTCTCATAGACATTGGCCTAGGCAAAGAATTTATGAAGAAGACCCCAAAGGCAATCACAGCATCAACAAAAATAAATAAATGGGACCTGATGAAATTAAAAAGCTTCTGCAAAGCCAAGGAAACTATCATGAGAACAAACAGACAATGTACAGAATGGGAGAAAATATCCACATGCTCCACATCTCATAAAGGGCTGATAACTAGAATCTATATAGAACGCAGGAAAATCAGGAAGAAAAAATCAACCCCATTAAAAAGTGGGCAAAAGACATGAACAGAAACTTTTCAAAAGAAGACAGACTAATGGCCAAGAAACATGAAAAAATGCTCAACATCTCTAATCATTGGGGAAATGCAAATTAAGCTATTCTTTATATGACATGCTCTCCAGATTTTTTACAGTCCTGGATCTTGTCTTCTTGCAAAGGCAGGGATCACATCCAGCTTGCTCACTACACAGCCAACAGCTACCTGTTATATATGCCTATCACCTAGCATAATGACTGGCACAGAGAAGTTACATATGTAAGACATAATGTAATATAATGTAACACTCTAAAATAAAAAAAGAAAGAAATTTTCCCAGAAGAAGGTTGTAAATACTCTTACAAAGTGATTTGTCCCAGACCATGTTTGAGACATTTTTTCCCCATATTAATAAAGAAAATATTTTTCAGTTGTATCAGAAAAAAAAGATATAATGAATGTATAAAATAAGGAAAGAAAGTTGTTTGATGTTATATTTATGATTAGTGGAAGTCCTTGATAATGAGCAATAGACTAGATATTCATAAAAGCAGGCTCTGAGACAAAGTCTTATACTTACCCACCCCCTCCATCACACCAGAATGTAACAAAAAGAGCTCTCCATATTTCTCTATTTTGCCTGAGATAAGACGGAGTTTGGGGGAAGAGAGAAAGGAGAATAATTTCTCCTTCATCATCATCATCATCATCATCATATCAAGAAATTACTATTTTCTAGACCTTAGTCTAAGTGCATTAAGTAGATTATTTAATCCTCATAAAAACTTTTTGAGGCAGGTCCTGTTAGTATTCTCCCCCTTTATACATGAGGAAATTGGGACTTGTAGAAGCTTGATAACAAAACCAACATCATAAGAATAAAAATTAGGATTCCGCACTAGGTTTGAGTCTTTGTTTTTAACTCAGAACCATGCACTTAAACTTTTTCTTTCTAGTCAACTAGAAGGCAGACACTTCAATAGTTCCTCTACTCTTAGAGCACTGGTTCAGGATCTGTGTTAATTTGCTAGGACTGCCAAAATAAAGTACCACGGTCTGGGTAGCTTAAAAAGAAATTTATTTTCTAACAATTCTGGAGACTAGAAGTCTGAGATCAAGGTGTCAGCAGGGTTAGTTTTTTCTAAGATCTCTTTCCTTGGCTTATAAATGGCCATCTTCTGGTATCTTCACATGGTCTTCCCTCTGTGTGTTTCTGTGTCCAAATTTCCTTTTGTTATAAAGACGCCAGTCATACTGGATTAGGACCCACCCACATAAATCTCATTTTACCTTAAAACCTCTTTAAAGGCCCTATGTCCAAATACAGTCACATTCTGAGGCATTGGGGGTTAGAGGTTCAACATATAAACTTTGGGATGACACAATTCAGCCCATAACAGGAGCTTTAATACCTGCTCCAAGCAATGAAAAATTTGAGATCACATCTTTACTGGCCATCAGGAATCTGTGGATAAAATTCAATGGTTTTGTGAACACAAATGGTAGGACTTAACATCTTTATTTTCACAAACATCTAAATGAAATTTAGTATTTCCTTCAAATATGAAGGTAGCAAACAAACCACACTAGCGTTAGCTATATGGCTTTGTCATCAATAGAAATTACAAATATTTTCATATCACACTGAATTTGTTGAGGACATCTCAAACATTGTTTGTGCTCATAATTACATTGAAATTATGACAGTTTACAGACCCACTACTGGATCTGGGTTAACACATTAATAAAGAAACATTATCTCACTATATAACAAAATTGTTTCATAAGTATTTTGATAGCTGTATTTTGGTATAATTGGTTTCCTTTACAATCTTACATAATTTATTTTGCACATTTAAAAACATTATTCTGAGAAGGGGGTTTACAGCTTTCATTATATGTCAAAGGGGCTCATGACACAAAAAATGTTTGTAAACTTCTGTCTGATGGACCTGACCACAGATGGCAGCCCAGTCAGAGATGAAACTAAGCCAATTCAGCCAAGGCGAAATAAGTAAACCATCAACATGTTGGGCTGAACGTCTTTAATACAATGTCTAATTTATTTATACTTTGAGATAAGAGGTCCCCACTGTATATATTGTGCCTCTCAAAACACACAAAAACTAAGATCCATTTTCTTTTACATCGGCTCAGGCAGGCTTCAACTGTGCCCTCTCTATCAGGTCCTCAATTTGGGTGCTGCATTATCTCTGCTCACCTTGCCCTTAAAGTCCCTGGATCCTGATTTGTTGTTTTGGATACATCAGCTAAATATCATCCTTGAGGAATACAATGACCTAGGATTTTTCTGAAGAAAATGAATGCCTGTTACTTGAAAAAGGGAAGATACTGAGAATAATGTGTATGGGGGCCCCTTATAGATGTGGCATTACCAGCTTCACAGCCCACACTCTTGCAGTATTTTCCATTTCCTTCCCAACCTTAAAGTTTCTAACCACTTTCTACTATCTCAGAACCCCTGGCAGCTATATTTATACTCTTAGTGTCCTGCTATCTGTGGAGCAGGGGTGGCTTCAGGTTTGTGGGACTCTGAAGCCTATACACTCTGGGGGCCCTCATTAAGAAAAAAGTTACAAAATTACAAATACAAAAGTGAGCACAGGGCCTTGGAAGGGATCTATGTAATTGAGTGTCCCTGAAGCTTAAGTACTTTTGGCTTCTCAGCACAGCTACCTTTGCAATTAGGACTGTGGAATAACAGAAAGAATATAATATTTGAAGTCAGGTTTGAAGCCCTACTCTATCACTTGCCAGCCTAGAATACTTGTATGGTCATAGAGGATAGGGAAAATGAAGGACGCCAGTAACTTGCGAGCATAGGAACTCCATGTGAAGTGGCTTAATAAACTAAAGGGTGCTAATAAAATGTGAATTGTGGTTTATTACACTCTCCTAAATCTTCTTACAGAGCTATCTCTTTTTGCAGCTCTTTGGCCACCAAGCAAAACCTCAGAAGAAGGATAATGGTTGTAGAAGCCATTGGCATTGTCCTTCTTCCATAGCTAGACCAAGATGAGAGTCAAGGTTATCACACTTTTTACTCCTGTCTTCTTGATTTGCATCCAGAATGGTCTCTATACCAATTAAATTTTAATTAAAAGTAAGTGGAATAAGAAGATATAAATTTCACTCATAAAATTAGCATATGGGTGGGAGTATTACAGTTTTCTTGGAAAGCAATTTGAGAGACTAAGTTAAAAGACGAACATGGATACCTATCCTAAGGAAATAATTAGAGAGACCAATGAATATTTCAGCAGTTATTTATCATTCTAAATAAATGGAAAACTAAATGTATAATGACCAATATTAGGTGAATGAATAAATATAGTATACTAAAATAATTACAGTGTGTTCAGATAATGGGCTAATATGCATTCATTAAAATAATACTTTAAATATTCCTTTAAATGAATACATTTAAAATATAATGTTATAAAAATTATGTGCTGAGTAAAACCTCTAGGTTGAAAAAATACAGTAAAACGTTAACACTAGTTATCTGTAGGTATTGGCATTTGAGTAATTGTTACTTCCTTCCTTATTCTTTTGTTTGTTTTCCAATATTTCTATAATAGACATATCATTATTATAATTATAAAAACATTAAATTTAAAAAATGAAGGAACTTGATCTGAAAATGTAGATACCTATTGCACAAAAGAAGCTTGGTTTCAGATGCACTTCATTACCAGTATCAGTTAATAAGAGTAAGACTTTGCTGGCAAATGCCTGGGATAAGGTTTGCTAGAATTTAAAAAAGGCCTCTGTCTGAGGGCAGTAGACAGGAACAGCTTAGTTTTATAAAGTGGTAAAAGAATGGGCAAATGGAGTCTGATTCTACCAGCCTGTCTGCCTTTAAAATTGCATGCTATTTGTGTTAACTGCTCGTGCTTGGTTGACAGATCAAGAGGCACCCTGTAGATACTCAGATGGCAAGAACTTAGATGGTAATTTCAGTCCACAACAGATGGGAACTGCTAGTGCATAAGGTCACTCAAAATATTAGTTGCTTTAGCTCCATAGAGCTATGAAGAGAGGAAAGAAGTTACAGGCCTGCCATAAGATAGTGCATTTGGTTCATCCCAGAAAGCTCCTATCGGTATGCTCAAAGGGCAAAGCACATACAAGAGGAGACTTTCAATTAAGTTGCTCACAAAAGACCATCAGGACCAAGGTCAGAGAATGACAGCTGGGCCAAAAGTTAAAGAAAAACATTGAATTGGAGGTTTCCAAATAGGTATGATATAAGAAGGCCCTACAAATACAAAATGTATATTAGCAAAAGCATGCTATACTGTTGTTCTACTTAGCAATTTTGGACCTTAAACGGTTCAGGATGCAATTTAAGTAAAAAATAGTTTTAAACATTTGGTAGCATAATACTGAAAGTGTCCAAATTTGTCACTGAAAATTTCTTTAGAGATGAATTTTTCTTTTTAGGACTGAGATGGTACCAGCTTTTATAGGCAAAAAGGAAGAATGTTTCAGTAGTAGGGTATGAAAAATGTTTTCCAGATCTTAATAAGATGATTGAGTCTATGAATAGGATACTTTTAAATGAGTAAAAAGTGATGAAGTCATGGAATGCGAGTTAAATTTAGAATGCGTGAAACTAACTGGGCTCTGAGGATTATGCCTCGTATTTTTCTCCTGTCTTTAAATGAATTTAATGAAGACCTTTGAAATTTTCATACTTCCATCATTCAAAAGGCCTCATAAAATATGCTTCATTATAGAAGGGTAACACCATGATAGTCATATAATTAGGAAAAGGAGAATAACAAGTGACATAAAATTGAGAGAAGACAGTAGTAATAATAAATCATTTAAAAATTTATAGTTGCTTGTTTTTAACTTAGGAAAAATGCAATATTAGTAATGATTTTGCTTTATAAACTTGCTTTTTTTGGACGTAATCTTTTTATTTTGAGAATCTCATGATAATTGCTAGCATTTGAGAAATATATTACAAAGACTATGCATGCTCTCATGTGGCTTATATGAAATGCTAAATTCAAGGGCATTTAAATATCGTCAAAGAAAGTATAGTTTTTTTTGAAACTGTTACATACTTTATTTTATTATTTGTACAAATTTATGGGGTACATGTGCAATTTTGTTACATGCCTAGATTGCACAGTGGTCAAGTCAGGGCTTTCAGGGTATCCATCACCCTAATTGCATACATTGTACCCATTAGGTAATTTCTCATGATGCACCCCCCTCCCATCTCCTTATGCTTCTGAGTCTTCATTGTCTGTCATTCCACTCTCTACATCTACGTGTATACTTTTTTTGGCACCCACTTGTGAGTGGGAACATGCAATATTTGTCTTTCTGTGCCTGGCTTATTTGACTCAACATAATGACCTCCAGTTCTAACCAAGTTGCTGCAAAAGACACAATTTCATTCCTTTTATGGCTGAATAGTATTCCATTGTGTATATATAACACATTTTCTTTATCCATTCATCTGTTGATGGACACTTACATTGATTACATATGTTTGCTGTTGTGAATAGTGCTGCAATAAACATACAAGGGCAGGTATTTTTTTATATATTGATTATAAATTTGAAGAATGATTTATTAAAGAAAAATGGGCAGTCTTGTATAAATAAAAATGTTTATCATATATATTTTAAAACTTCACATCTGACGTCTTGACATCTGCTGTTTGATCTTCTAAATGGACTTTTCTTAACCAGTTCATAAACTATTTCTACCACAGACAAATTGTTAAGAGGAGTGAAAACTGTATGAAATTAGGAAATGATCAAACTAAACAATTTTCTGCTTAAGCAAATTAGACTGTTCTTAGTCTTAATGCAACTATACAGAAAATCTTGACTGTGGACATACTTTTAAGACTGTTCTCCACAGAGAATTTGAAAGTTGGCACTTCTAAAATGTATGGACCACTCCCTTAAAGAAATCAATTGTAAAGCACTTGTAGATTTGACCTGGGCTTTCTTGATCACTCAAGCAGTTTACATGACATTAGTTTTTTGGGTTTTTTGTTTGTTTGTTTGTTTTTTTGAGACAGAGTCTCACTCTGTTGCCCGGGCTAGAGTGCCATGGCATCAGCCTAGCTCACAGCAACCTCAAACTCCTGGGCTCAAGCAATCCTTCTGCCTCAGCCTCCCGAGTAGCTGGGACTACAGGTATGCATGACCATGCCCAGCTAATTTTTTCTATATATTTTTAGTCGTCCAACTAATTTCTTTCTATTTTTAGTAGAGATGGGGTCTCGCTTCTTGCTCAGGCTGGTCTCGAACTCCTGACCTCGAGTAATCCTCCTGCGTCGGCCTCCCAGAGTGCTAGGATTACAGGCATGAGCCACCACGCCCGGCCCATGACATTAGTTTTGAGTGTGACACCAATGCAGAGGCTGGGCTGTGTAGCTATGCTATGAAGTAAAGAGATGAAGAATGTCTAGATACATTTCTTCTTCTTAAGTGTTCATTCAATGCAGTAAACATTTGCGTGATGGTTAATTTTATGTATCAACCTGACTAGGCTAAGGGAAGCCCAGATAGCTGGTAAAACATTATTTATGGGTGTACTTGTATTTCTGAAAGAGATTAGCATTTGAATCAGTAGGTTAAGTAAAGAAAATCTGCTCTCACCAATGTGAGTGGGCATCATCCAATCCATTGAGGGCCCAAATAGAACAAAAAGGCAGAGAAAGAGCAAATTCTCTTTCTTTCTTCTTGAGATGAGGTGTCCATCTTCTCCTGCCTGGTTCTCAGGCCTTTGGACTCAGACTGAATTATACTGCAAGTTTTCCTTGTTCTCCAACTTACAGATAGCAGATTGTGGGACTTCTTAGCCTCCATAATCACGTGAGATAATTACCATAATAAATCTCCTTTATCTATCCATCTGTCTATCTATCTATTTATCTATCTATATCCTATTTGTTCTGTTTCTATGGAGAACTCAGACTAATATAGTTTGTTTGGGTGCCTACTATGTGACAAACACTGAAAGACCATGATAAGACAAAGTCTCTACCCAAGTTTCACATAGTTCATGCTGGCCTGCCTCAGCCCCAACCCGGATATGTAACCAAAACAAAGTCTCATTTTCTAATTATTGTCTTATTTCTTAATCTTCAACTTAATATGCCATAGGACTCAAATCCCTGCTCGTGGATGATTAGACCACAAATGGACACCTGACCCAGGCTGGGCCAACCAGTCAAATTCTCTCTTGAGCATGGGAATTGAGACTCTCTGTATTGAATTCAAGAAGATGGTGGGCACTTGAACAGAAAGAACGTGTAAAATCAGAACTAGAGTCGGCATCTCAGTAACTAAGTCATAACCATATTCAAGCTGTTGTTTAGGTGCAGCCATGCACCATGAGTTTGTAGAGAAAGCTGGTCTGTAGACAGAAGCAGAAAAATGAAGTGGCCAACCACAGGAAAAACAGATGTAAATCCTGGGGCCCCAGAAGAGCTAGAGTATAACATGGTCTATGGTTTTCAGGTTCCATTCCCCATGGGATTCAGCTCTTCTTTGTCTCCTAACCTTGAAGAGTTGGTGAGAGGTATGTTGTGCCCTTTCAGAAAACTCTCTGCTTGAGTCAGTTTGAGTGAGTTCCTCATTCTTGGAATCAATGAACCTTGGTCAGTCTTCTAGGGCTAAAGCAGTTTTAAATATCTAAAAACCATTTTGAGGAATAGAAGTATTGGATCATTCTGGAATAGGTAGAGTTTTGGGGGTTGCCTAGTGTTTCTTCAACAAACTTACCTCAGAGTATGGTGGTTAAGAAGGGGCCTTGGCTTTTAAAAAGAAAAATAAACCAAAAAAAAAATTAAGTTTGAATTCCTCTGCTTGACTCTTAATTCTGAGTCCTCTAGTAATAATCCCAAAATCAGTGACCTGACATTGTTTCCCACCAAGACATCCTGCCTTCTCTAATCAGGTTGCTCCCAAGAATAGCTATGTCCATTTATATCTATGGGGTTTTACTTACTTTTCTTCCATCACCTTCTTTCCACCTAAATCAAAATTTTCCATCTTTCAAGAAAAAGTTCAAGCCCTACTTCTTGACCATTCTGGACAACTTATTTCTCAAAAACTCCAGTAGTGGTGGTAATGATAATTATAACAACAATAGCAATAATAGTAGCCAGCCTATATTTTAGGGCACTATTTTAAGCACTATACATATATTACTTAATTTATAATAACTTTGTACCACTAGTACAGTATCACCACTTTACATATAAGGAAACTGGGGCAGAGAAGGTGAAGTAATTTGCCCACTAAGAGGTTAAGAAGTACCTAAGTCCACACACATTAGATCTGATAGTTTCATCTTTACATGCATTATCTCCTTTAATTCTTACACCACTATTAAATAGGTATTATTATCCCCATTTTGAATATGAAGAAACATAAACTTAGAGCAGTTAAGATATTATTCAAGGTTACATAGAGAGTATGCAGCATATCAAGATTAAAACCTAAATTCTAGGCCTGCAATGTCTTGATTCCTAAGCACTGGACTACTATAAAGGCCTGAGGATTGGGGCTACATGTTATCCTTTTGAACACAGTACCCACAAAAGAATTCAAAACAGACACTAAGTTGCTCTAAAAACATTTGTTCTAATAAGGGGTTTAAAAAGAAATATTGGAATAGGTTAGCCAAAATAATGACTGTTTTTTTTTTTTTTTGGCTTACAATGAAAATGAAAATTACGCCTTCCTCTGAAACCATAAAGCTCCTAAAAGTTAATTAGCTTTGTGTTAATATTTTGATGCATCTCTGCACTTCTTAATCAAACTGCAAATTATTGCATCAGCTATTCTGTCTCAAGCAAAATGAGAAAGGATAACACAGCCCCCAACATTGCTTATCCTTGAAAGACATTTAGCTTGATATTTTGCTGTTTGTCTCTTAGCTTATTTCAGCCAGGATAGAAGAAGAAGAATGATTATCATGTGGGTGGTTTTTTTTACCTCATTTTCTTAGCAGTAGAACTATATTTTATCCACCTATCAAGGGCTGAGAAACCTTAGCTTGGAAAAGGAAGTAAACACAACCCATTTCCAATAGAAAGGAAACAGATCAAGTTATACCTGACATTCAAGGAGCCCAAGGGAGTCTAGTCTCCACCAATCAGAATAAACTTTAATCTAGTTCTTTCTGTAGCTCTTCCAAAGGAAGGTTTTGGTACAAAGTTTTCTAAACTTTTTGTCCTATTGATGAATGATGGGGAATTCATTGTTGATATCAAGGTATTAGTAGAAATGGGAATGAAGTATTGGCTCTCAGACTTGAAAGAGAACTTGGTGGTCATTTATGTTTAAATATCTCCTGCAATG
>RJWJ010024649.1:0-24661 GCA_004363605.1 Indri indri | reverse complement strand
AAGTCCGTTATAAATCTTATAGAATCACCATCCTATATGTGGTCTGTCATTGACCAAAACATCGTTATGTGGGGCATGACTATACTGGATGTCTTTTGGCCACAGAAAATAAGTAGCTTTGGCCTGTGTTAATGCTTTGGGTTTTACTTAATTAACTGCTGTTTTACTTACTTAACTGCTGTCTGCTGCCTGCTGTAATAAGAGACTCTTAGAAATCACACTGTTGTTTAGTGACTCAAAAGAAGACTTGATCTTGTGTTTCTCTTCATTTCTTTCAAACATAATGCTGCTATGCCAAACCCCTTTAAAAATAGTTATATCTACTGAAAATTAGGACCAGAGAGTAATTCGGGCTCTTTTTGCTTTAAACCCCTCCTAGCTTGTTAACTCACAAATAACAGTAGAAATTATGCTCTTAAAGGTTTTCCCAGTTTTCAAACTACATTTGAAATCTCCGTGTAAGTTAAGACAAAATAATTAAACTGAAAAATGGGGACAAAGTCACATTTTATTGAATGGGAATAATTTTTAACCATTAGCTGCTGCATTTAAGGAGAACATTTGATGCCCAGAGAAGAAAAAGTCACCGGAGAAATGGGGCAGTGCCCAGAAGTCTAGGAAACTTCTTCCACTGTGGCTGCAGCAGATACTTTTAGTGAGGGTATTTGTAAGCATTCTGTAGCAGGCATTTTTCAGAAGTATTATTTATTCATTCAGTAAATACTTACAGAACACCTATTTTGAGCCAGGCATTCACTGGGCAAGGCACTTGAGATGATTAAAGACACCTCCAACATTCCCTTTTAACGCACGACGACTCTGCATTTGCAAACAGAAACCGAACTAGGCAGAGCAATTGAAGTTTGTGCAGCTGAAAGCATCATCGTGGCTACGACAGCAAGTGTTTGAACAATCCGGAGAGTGAAGCTATCTGCAGTAGCAGATCTGCCGTGACTTGAGGACATCCTCTTTGCTGTTGATTGATACATATTAGAACAGGATCTTGAGCGATAAGGGTAACCCGGAAACAAGATATTGAAAGGAGAGAGTGCAGATCTGGACATGCACAGCCCTAGCCACTTGCATTGCCAGTTATAGGGAAGCCTTATCTCTAAGGCTTGATACTAGGTATGCTTGTGCACTGTATGTTCCAATAATAACAAGTAATGTGGTATCTGCCTAGCACCATACAAACACTATCACGTTCATATCGACAACAACCCTAGGAAGTGGCTACTACTATTATTTCCATTTTAGAGAACAGGAAACTGTGACTTAGGCAGGTAAGTAACTTGCCTAAGGGGACACAATAGCAGCTGATACTCAGCCCAAACCTCTTGGACTTCCAGGTCTGTACTCTGAACCACCGTGCAGATTGCCAACCCAGACTTAATAAAGCAGTCCAAATTGACTTCTTAATATGTGTTCTTCTGCTCAATTAACCTTTTGCATTTCTTATAATACTCTGAGTTAAAAGAGTCCATGGGTGCACACCTGTAGTCCCAGCTACTTGGGAGGGTGAGGCAGGAGGATCGCTTGAACCCAGGAGTTTGAGACCATCCTGGGAAACATAGGGAGACCCTGCATTTTTTTTAAAAAGGGGGAAAAGAGTATTTTAGGTATTATTCAGGAAAAGTTTATGACATGTTGAACCTCCAGCTGTAGACACCAACCAAGAGCTAGAGTCGCCATTCCAGGGCCAAGATGGACAGCAGACAAGGTAAACAGGGCCCCTTTTAGAACAATTCTAAACAAATGCACTGCATTGCTTTCGCAGGGGTTTAGTCCTCCCAAGACTCTATGAGGTTGGTATTACCATCACCAGTGAGACAGCCAAGTAGGCTGGGGCTCCAGAAAACAAATTCCACAGCTAGTAAATGGCGGTGCTGGGACGTACACTCATGTCCCTGCCTCTGGGGCTGCCCCCTTTGCACATAGTGAATAACAGGTGCCTGTCATGTGCATGTGTTCCACCTGGAGAGAAAGCCCTCCCACGTGTGAGTGCAAAGCTGGCGGATGGGCTTTCTTTTTATTTGTTTCCTTTACCTGGGAATTTCTCCTGAATCTGAGCATGAATGAAGCTTTGGGAGAGAGAGGTTTGGGGGCTCAATCAGGGCATAGCTGGTTTGGTGTTCACTGAGGCCCAGATGTTTGTGCTTGGGCTGGTTGTATAATCTTGGTAAATGCTGTGCCACGTGTGGGTGTGGGACCCTGTGAATTATGGGTGTCTTATTTTTCATAATTTAAAAATATATATCTTGGGGTGGCTAGCCCTTCACCTGGGGGCTTTTCCTGCAGTGTGTTTTTCAGGGCGCTGTGCAGAGTTGGAGCCTGTCCTGTGGCCCAAGCGCCTCTCTTGACAGATTCATTCATTCCTTTAATCAATTTTCCACCACATATTGACTGGACACCTACTCGAGGCAGTACGAGTAGACATTGGAGCCCGTCGGCCTAAGCTGGAGTCCTGGCGTGGCTACTGACTCGCTATGCAAATTTGGTTAAGTTACTTAAACTCTGTGCCTCAGTTTCCACACCTGTGAAATGGAGATAATAATAGGTCCTACCTTATAAACCAGTTTGAGGACTAAATGAGTTATTGGGGAAGTGCTCAGGGCACCACCTGTGTCATGGGCACTGTTTGAGCGCCTGCTGTCTCTGGTGCTGCGAGACAGGCTCTGTGTGACGCAGGGAAGTACAGCAGAGTGTGCCTGCCTCCAGGAAGCTCTCGGGCCAGCTGCAGAGCCAACACCACGTAAATACTACAATACAAGGTCAAAGCAATACATATCCTGAGGCAGGGACAACAGAGTGTTGTTGGGGGGTACGTAGATACTGGATTTCATGAGCTGTTTCTTTTTCTATGATTTTTTTTCTTAAGTGTTCTATTACTCCCTGCAGTTTCCATGATGCCATTTTCTGAAGTACAGCCTTCTAGATGTTTAGAAAAAGTCAGTGATCTCCCAGTCCAAGACCCTTAATTGATAGCTAAGGTAGCTGAGGTGCAGAGAGGTAGAGTGAATTGCCCAGGGTCACAGAGCTTTTGGTGGCGGAACTGACTCCCAGACCACTGCCCTTTCCACTATTCCAAATAGGTTTTTAATGTATTGAATCTCTAATGCGTAGGGTCTCAGAGTTCACCTTAATAGCCATCTGTCAGCTAGGATATGCTGTTGGAAGGAGATAAATATTTAAAATCTGCACAATATCCACAATCCTCATTTTGACTCAGGTTTACCCAGCGCCCCAGGGGAAGTCATTTTCAAGACTTCCAAGGACAGAATGGACCCTGGACAGGAGGGGACTGTGCATACATGAGCCTTCCCAGAAAACATGCAAAACAATCTAGTGGCTACAAAGGCCTGGTATATAGGAAAAAATAAACTTTTTTTCTCCTACTATAGTCTCGCTCGTGGCACTCAGTACTTCACTTCTGACACCAGATGTGTGGGTTTTTTTCCCCCATATATCAATTCTCCGGCAAACACTAGCTGGATATCCTATAATTTAATTTAATCCTGACACTACCTGGAGTTAGCATCAGATCTCACAGGTTAAGGGCTCAGTCCTGAAAGATTTCCCACACTTCTGGTGCAGAACGCAAGTCCTGACCAACTGTTTATAAATCAGAGGTTCCCACAACCCCCTCCTCAGGTTCGATCGCTGCTGGAATGGCTCACAGAACTCAGGAAAGTGCTTTACTTACATTTACTGCTTTATAATAAAGGATATTACCAAAGCTACAGAAGAATAGCCAGATGGAAGACATGCATAGGGCAGGTGTGGGGAAGGGTGCATGGAGTTCCCATGTCCTCTTGGGGCTCTCTGAACCCCTCAGTTCATGGATTTTTAAGGGGGCTTCATCATGTAGACAAGATCCATTATTAACTCAATCTCCAGCCCCTCTCGCCTCCCCAGAGGGTGGGGCTGGGAGGCTGAAAGTTCCAGGCTTCTAATCATGGCTTGGTCTTTCAGGGGACCCATCCCCCCACAGGAGAGCACCAAGAGTTGCCTTGTTAGAACTAAAGATGATCCTATCAGCAAGGAAACTCCAAGGAATTAGGAGATTTGTGTCAGGAACTGAAGACAGAGACCAAATATACATTTCTTATTACATCACAATATCACAGACGGGCACCCATAATTTTTAATAGCACTATTAGTTATTAGTGTCTACTAAGGCCCAGGTACTTTGCTAGGCATTGGGAAAGCAAGAGTAAACAAGATAGTCACAGACCCTCCTGTTGTAGAGCAGTGATTCTCAACATGGGGACGTTTGGCAATGTCTGGAGACATTTTTGATTGTTGTGACTTGAGAGGAGGTTGCTGCAGGGATGCTGCTCAACATCCTAAAACACAGAGTAGAGCCCCCACAGCAAAGAATTATCTGGCCCAAAATGTCAACTACGTTGAGGTTGAGAAATCCTGTCATCGAGCCTAAGGTCTATGATAATTAAACAAATAGTTAAAACAAAGTATGATTAGTGTTATTGTAGAGGAAGTTCAAGATGCTGTGAAAATCTGTAATAAGGGAACTTAGTCTATGGATCAAGGCCGGTCTCTGAGAGCCTGAGGATGTTTAAACTAAATCCTCAGGGATGAGTAGATATTGGCAACACAAGGAAATCGGGGCTGGAGACGAAGGAAACAGGAGGGTCTAAAGACTTGGAGGAGAAACAGAACTCTTTCAGGAAGTCAAGAGATATTTAGTATGGCTGGAGCAGAAGTGGGAGTCACAAAAGATGAGTCATATAGGTTCTTGTATGACATAAATATGCAATAGGTATGTGCCAGGTGCATGTCCTGTTCTGCTGGTGAGTCTTACCTGAACCAATAAACATCACTGCCCTTGAGGAGCTGCTAGTCTAGATAAGTGAAGGATCTCTGTTTCTGTCCTAAGGGCAACAGGAAACAGATGAAAGGTTTTTATCTAGGAGATGACAGAGTAACCTCAGCATTTTGGAAAGCAAGGAAAGGATGCAGTTGAGGGCAGTAACCATGGCGACAGGAGGAACAGCTGGAGGGCATTACCATCACCCAGACAACAGGTGAAGATGTTTGAGTTAGGAGAGACACATGGATGTGGAGGGAAGAGAGATTCCAAAAAAATGAGGTATATACAGGTGCATGTGCATAATAGTTGTTGGTATTACATTAAAATACAAGAATACATTCATTTCCAGACTGGCCACCACAAATTTAGAAAGTAGGCAGTTGATAGAATTTCTTAATGAGCACTGACCATATCTACCTTCCCTTTTCTGTTTTCCTGCCCCAATTGTTTGCACGGGCTGGGAAAGCTACTTGAGACTCTTGACCATGGCTGATGTTCTGAAAGACCTGAAGTTCATGTGCCCTGTTCCCATCCTCCTCATCCCCTGCCCTGGCCATTCTGTGGAAAAGAGAAGGCTCTGCATTCCTGAAAGCTCTATGCTTGCCCCTGAAGTCCAGGCCCTGCCTCTACCCAAGACATTTCTTCCTCCATGATCCATGGGGGCCTGTCTGCTTTCAGGCGCCAGGCACACAGAGGTTTAGAGAGCCTGATTGTCCACTGGTGGCCCTTGTTTTCTGGTCCCTTCACTTTGATGATGATGACTGGTGTCATTACGAAAATTAGTCCTATGTGAGTTTCCTATTGCTGCTGTAATAAATTACCACAAATTTAGTGGCTTAAAATATCACACGTTTATTCCCTTACAGCTCCAGAGGTCAGAAGTCTAGAATCAAGGTGTTAGCAGGGCAGCATTCCTTCTGGGGGCTCTAGAGGAGAATCCATTTTCATGCCTTTTTAGCTTACAGAGGCTGCCTGCACACCTTGGCTTATGGCCCCTGCCTCCACCATTGCATCTATTTTCCTCTGCTTCCATTGTCACAACCAACCTACTCTGACTCTGGTCCTCCTGCCTCCCTTTTATAATGATCCTTGTGATTACATTGGGCCATCAGCATACTCCAGAATTATCTCCCATCTCAAGATTCTTAATCACATCTGCAAAGTGCCCTTTGCCATATAAAGTAACATATTCATAGATTCCAGGGATTGGGCTGGCGTCACTGGTGGAGGGGGGCACTACTCAGCCTACCATGGGTCCCACACAGCTTGCTGTGTCCTTGTCCTTTGTGGTGAGCACCTTCCCCCACCCTTACCAGTGGGTGAGCCCCATCGCTTCTTCTGGAAGAACCCCTCCGCAGTCACTCCCTGCTGCTTGGGCTCTCAAGTCTGGCTCTTTCAGTTCCACTAATCTGCTCAACTGTTTTCAAAAGTGTGCTCTGAATCAGGGAGACTAAATCAGGGGCTTCCCGGCTCAGAGCCACATTCGTCCCCAAGACTCTATGCCTGGACGTTGAGTTGGGGTGCCGACTTCCCCTTCCACTCATCTATTCCCGAATTATGGGAGAGGTTGGAATCCGGTATGTCTTAATGTATTAAAATACCCACCTCTGACTTAAAGTGATAAGTTATCCTTTTTTTTCTTTTTTTTTAAAAAAGATGTCATTGTTGCCATGGTGACCAGAGGCCAGTGAAAGATTCTTTCACCTCTTTCCCATTTCCCACCCCTCTGTACATTTTCTTAGCAAATTTCCATTGCTCTCACTCATGGGCGTCTCAGGGGCACTCTCCTACCTAAAGAAAATCTCCACCCTCTCCAGCCAGCGAATCCAGCCCCCAGGACTGATAGGGCACGTGTCGGCACATCTTGACCTGTCTCCTCAGGAAAATGGAGAAAGAATTGGCTGACGTGCTCTCAATGAATAAATAATGAGCATCCTGCTGCCCTGTCTCTGCGTGCTGTGAGTGTTAATGCCTGCAATGAGGAGGGACAGAGAGAGGGAGCAAGGAAGGGCACAGCCGATCCAGGGCCCAGAGAGAACAGGAGCCACTGAATCCACTCGTCAGACCCCCTCTTCTGCGCTCCTTTTAAGAAGACACACCAAGTTCCCGTGACCGCATTGCCCCTCCCTTCCCTCCCACACGTGGTCCCAGGAGGCTAGACTGGAGGCAGTGAGGTGAAACACACGATCTAGGATGGGGACATCTGATTTTGTTTACCAGCTGTGTGAGCTTAAGCTGAGCAATCTTCCAAATACAGCTTCCCATCTGTCAACCGGGATCAACACCTCTGCCCTGCCTGCTTCGTGAGACGTGGTGAGGACGGGATCGATGTGAAGGTGCTTTCTGAACTCCGTATGGATCAGTAAACATGACACTGCTGATGCTGCTGGTGACAATGACAATGATAAGGAGAGTCATTCTTATATGTTGACTTCTTACCATGTACCAGGCACTGGCGCTTTATATGCAGTTGCATTTAACCTATTTGAAGCAGGTACTATTAGAGTCCCTCTCCTTTGTCTAGCTGAAGTAACCATGGCCAAGGTCATGGGATTGGTAAATGGCAGAGCCAGAAATCTTGCTCCTAACCACCTTGCTCCACAGAGACCTCTGGAGTATAGAGGGCAAACACAACCTCAGGCTTTGCTCAAAGATCTCCAAGTGGCCCAAAATATAAGCTGAAAATCCTGACTCTGGAAAGACTGAACTGGGGGGAGGAATGCCCTCTAGTTCCAGGCAGATGTGGGGGCTCATGCAATGGCAGGGACCATGCAATGCAGGAATTCTGGACTCTGCCTATTGACTAGAGTTGGAGGGCAGAGGGAAAAGGGTCACCACACTTCAGAGGGTGTTGCTGGCCCATGGCGGAGGCCAGTGCTGGAGCCTAGAGTGAAGTTGCTCAGTCTGGATCCTGCCTTAGCCCTGGGAATGTGGGCATTCCATGGCCAGCTGCCATCTGATTGGCTCAAAGAGTTGGTGGGGTTAGGGGGATGCTGCTCCCTTTGCACATATCTGTGTATATCCACCTGGAGCTCTAGGACAGCCCAAAAACTAATACCCCAGAGACAACCCTGAGCCACTGCTAGCAGGAATGACATGTGTGTCTTAGGCCAGGTTCCCTGCAAGCAGAGCCTGATGTGAAGATTTGGGCCCATGACATTTAACGAGGGAGTCTTCCCGGGTAGAACCCATAGGGGAGCGAGCAGGGGGCAGGGGACGGCAGGGGAGAGGGCCGAGCAAGGATGTGGTCTCAGGTGAAGTCTGTCCTCAGCCTGATGCAAAGGGCTGGAGGGCTCTGGAGCATAAGTTGCACCCCGGAATTGTCCTTTCTCTCAACCCTGGGGCAAGAGGGCTGTCTTTGGGTTCCCACTCCAGTCGGCTGTTGGCTTTGGCTCAGTGCCAGTGGAGGAGCTTTCTGGGCCTGGGCTCCTGCTGGCCAGGGCGATGTTTTGGGAGGCAGCTACCAGCCGTTAGCAGCCAGCACTCAGAGCAGCAGGATGAGCCCTGCCTGGTGACGGGGATCCAGGACAGACATAGCAGCGTGTGCCACAGGGAGCACAAAGAGGGTGCATGTAATCACGCCCGACTATGCCAAACTCATCCTTCTTAACATCCTCGAATCATGCACACCTGTCACACACCCTTCTAAAGGCCATACCCTCTCACGTGTGGACCTTATACACCTGCGTTTAAATATGACCTTGTGGTGCCCATGAGCGACCCTGTGCTGCTATGTGGCTTCACTCCTCATGAGCTTGTTGTTCTCTGTCTTCTTTCTCCCTCCTTCCTCGGGAAACTCCACCTTCCTTGCACTATTCACTACTCAAATTGTTACCTTGCTTTATCCCACCATGGTGCCAGATAGGAGTGCCTGACTGTCTTCAAGCTGAGACGTTGGTCTTTCACCTTCACGCTGGGCTAGAACCCACACCATCAGCCTTCGTGCTCCTCAGGCCTTCGCTCTCACGCTGCAACTACACCATGGGCTCTCCAGCTTGCCAACTGCAGATCTTGGACTTCTCAGCCTCCCTAAGCCCTGAGCCAGTTCCTTGTAGTAAATCATATCTACAGATATCTTATTAGTTCTGTTTCTCTGGAAAACCCAGACTAATACTCCTGCCCTGAGTTGCTATCTACCATACTACCCTGTTTTGTAATCTTTGCAGTACCTATTACCTGAAAGGATCTGCTTTGCTTACTTGGTTATTGTCTCTCTCTCCCATCAAAGACAAAAACCAAACAAGTAAAGAAATTGATTTCATTGCAATAGAGAGAGTATCCCACATCTGAACACCAGAGCATCTCAGAGGGTGGTTTTGCCTTGGCTATTTATAGGGAGCAGGTTGGTTGCAGGGGGGTGGTGTACAGGTGGGATTGTTTTTCAATCAGGGGAAGTGTCAGTGAGCTGAATGGGAAATGCTTATCTCTGTGTCTAACTAGTTTCTGGGGGACAAACGTCTAATCTCAGTTAATCATTCATGAGACAAAAAAACAAAAAAACCCAAAAACAGGGAGTTGGAGAGTCTGTGTCTGCCCTTTCAGCAGATTCCCATGTCACTGAGAGTCTCATAGGAGTCATAAGAAATAATGAGCAGTGAGTCTTAGCTAAGTGTGGGGATGCTGGGGGCATTTTTTCCCCATTGCAGTTTTCAGGGCTCAGGTGAAGTTCAACATTGTCACCTCTTAATCAAAGAATATCTGCTGTGTCCCAGCACTTACTTGGTGAAGCACTGCATAGCACCATTGAACAACATATGTGTACAGCATGTCAGCATGACAGGTGACTAATCTAATTTGAGGAGAAGGCCAGATGAGATAGAGTCAATACTACAAAGATTCCTGGGGGAGGCGAGCCCTACACGAGGCTGAAGAAGGTCAGTGTTGTGCACGGTTGGGTCTGATTCCTTAGGGAGAGCCTGTGACCTCCCAGGGTGAAGAGCAAGCTTTCAAGTTCAGCGTACTGCCAGGAGAGGGGGTGGCACTTGCCACATGCATAGCTGGGTTTGCATAGCCCTTGAATGAGCACGCAGAGACCCTCAAGAGAAGGCAGGATGCCATGACTGTGGAGTCACCTAGAGCCGTGTTCTAACTCCCACTCCGCCACTTCCTAGCTGTGTGATAGTTCCTGAGTTGCACCCAGCCCAGCCCTGAACCTCAGTTTCCTCATTTTTGAAACAGAAATAAGGGCATCTCCCACATAGGGCCCTTGTGCATTGTATGATATAAAATACACAAATTACCCAGCCCAGCACCTGATACAGCAGAAGATAAGCAAACGAGAGCACTTCCAGCACACACACCCGTAGGCAGGACCCTCCCTCCTTTTCCTGCCCGCCCCAACCTCAAGATCAAGAGGCCAGAGGAGAGTGCTGCCCCTGCAGGAAGAAGTAGGAAAGACCCCCAGGAGTGGAAAGATGGGATTTCCTGAGTCTGGGGGCGAGCAGCTGGGGACAGGAGGTCTGGGCCAGCTTCCTGACCTCTGAGCCCACTCCCCAGTTTCCACACTCCGGCTATATCTGGGAACTGCGCCTCTAAATATTACTCTCTGCTTTCTAAGCCTCCGAATTCAAGCATACTAAACTGTGAACCAAAAGCCCAGCTGGCTCCCTGTTTAAAGGTCACCTTAAAAATCTTTCAAAGCAAAGAAATTCAGCTTTGCTCTGAACGCTCTGCCCCTACTAATAATAACACTCCTGGGCAATTGCCTCAAAGTTGTTCTTTTCAAAATGCCTTCACTGGCTTAATCTCATTTAATTCTCACAAAACTCCACCAAGTAGCTGGGGCATGTATCCCCAGCCCCAGTTTACAGATGAAGAAGCTCGGAAAGTTTGTGTCCTGCAGAGATGGTCAGTGGCAGAAATGAGATCCTTTCAAGGCACAGGAGAAGGACCTGCGCCCACACAGCCACGTGGCAGTGGGAGCCAGGCACCCTTCTGGGCAGCTGCACTGCAAAGGGAGCCCATACTTTGGAGGCAGACAGAGCAGGGAGGTCCAAGTCTGACTCCATGATTTGTGTGACCCTAGACAAGATGCTATCTAGGGCTCAGTTTTCTCTTAATAGAATGGGAACGATGCCCCACACCTACCTCTAAAAACCAAACAAGATGATGCCAATGTGAGTGTTTCCAGAATGTGGCACACCAGCTATAACAAGACATGAGGATGCTTTGGTTGTTGCTCATGCCCTTAGTGGTAACTGCTTTGCTGGCTTGTTGGAGGGCTGAATAAATACAGATTTCCTGGCACAATGCCTGGCACATAGCAGGTGCTCAGGAAGTGGCAGTTATTTTCATGATGTGCTGCAGCTTGGTAACTGCCCATTTGGCCTACACGTTTATGTTCCCCCAGGACTGACTGGCGATCCTGGTCATCAGATGGAGACAGCCTCGTGTGGATCTCACAGCCTAGGTCATCAGAAATATTAGCAATTTAACGGGCCGTGGAGCAGTGATCCATGCCCCTGACCCTGCAGAGAGACCAGCTGACCTGAGACCACATCAACTAGGCTAAAGGGAATTTTCCTGGCCTCAAAATCCATAGAGGGAAATAATAATGCCGTTTAGATACTCTGGATTTGTGGAAAATCTCTGTCCTCGGTGCTTCCTCCTTCTCCCAGCTTGCAGGTCTTCTTGGGGCTCCTTGGGCTCTGTGCTTTGGTTAACAGAGGCAGGGGAAGTATCTGAAATACAAATCTATCCCTCTGGCATGAATGGCTTTACTATTTTGAGAGGCTTTGAAATTCTGGGCTTAAATAAGGCTCTGAATTTGTCTGGCATTTTCCCTAGCCATGCCCCAATTAGCAGGAACAATGAAGAGTTGTTTCTGTGTGCTCCTCATGACCGAGCTGGAGGCACCCATAGACAAGCTCTCTGGGGAAGGGCGCGTGGTGGGGATGGGTCTGTCCTCTCGACATGGGTGTTAAAGGACTGGGTATGTCCAGATCGATGGATATTTATTGGGACCTACTTCAATCTGGGTTGTGGCAATACATTAATAAAATAAGGTCCCTGACCTTAAGGAATTCATGGTTTATTGTGGAATGCCAACACTTAGCCAAGCAAGTATGATACAGTGGGAGCTCTAGAAACAGGAAAGAGGTGTTTCACTCAATGTTGGGGTGCATGTCAGGAAAGGCATGGGTGAAGAGAAATCACAGAGCTAAAGACAGAATCCAGTGGAATATTCAAGGGACAAGCAGAGCTCAGAAAGCCACAGAGGAAATTTAGCGGCATAAAACCAGGGGAAAAGGGGATGTATAAACAAGGAGGGAGAGAAAATCAAAGGGCAACGTGGTCATTAGAAGCTACAAGCTGAAAGTGCCTGCTAGATTTGGCCACCAGACCCATGGGACTACCCGGGAGAGCAATCCACGGGGGTGTGGAGGGGAAAGCGGATCTCGGGGGTTACAGACGGAGTGGGATTGAAGGGCAGCAGCTCTTTCAAGAGCTCTGGCTGGAAATGTGGCGAAATCTTGAATCCGAGTGAATCAGGTACACGGGGGTACATTGTACTGTTCTATTTTTGCTTGAAAAATGTTATAATACTAATTTTATCATATTGGCTGAAGGTGAGGAAAGCAATAGAGCAGTGGCTAAATCAAATGGAAGTTTGGGCAGAGAGCTGTTTGTTTTAATGAAAGAGGCTTGGCCAGGTTTAAATCCTAGTGAAGATACATGGATAGAAAGGCAAAGGAATAAGAAGGATAATTAAAGGAGGAGCAAAAAGGAGGGGCGGAATCGTTGATGGGGGTAGGATTTGTCTTAATGAGAATGGAGGGTGGAAGAAAAGAGGGGATGTGTTTACATGTAAGTTTGTTAAGGTTGAGGACCAGAAATTTGTGGAGATCCTCCTTGAGGACCTTGTGTGTGTGTGTGTGTGTGTGTGTGTGTGCGTGTGCGTGCGTGTGTGTGTGTGTGTGTGTGTGTATACACCATATAAAGGTTAAAGGTGTTTCTTGACTTTTCCATGGCAAGATTATGTTACTTGATGCCAGAGCTGTTATTTTGGAAAACTGCAAAGGAGGAAAACCTTGTCTTTGGAGTACTCTGCCGTTTTTCACTCAGGGTTGGTTTTGACTATAGTCGTATATCGATGACCTTTATCTAAGGGTCAGAATGTGGACGCATCTTTTGGTGGGAGGGGGGCGACATTCAATCCACTAGAGTAGACTCAGGCAGAAAGTCGAGCATGAGGTGGGGTGCGCTGGATGGGAGCAGCTGGAGAACAGCCGGCAGCCCCCAGAAGGAAGGAGAGAGAGCCCCCGAGGAGACCTTCAGCCAGACTCAAGCACGGCCTCCTGCCACCGCTAAGTACATCTTGCTGCAGTGACGACTGCCCCTGCTGTTCACCAGCCTCTGTTGGCACCCAAAACAGGACTCAGCAGGCGGGCCCCTGAAGTCCTTTCCAGTTCAGAGATCCTTCCAGATTCTGGCACTTCTGAAGTTGATAAGTGGTTAGAAGATTATGAATGAGGTCAATGAGGAACTGAGAAAAAGCTGGCAAGCAATTGCCTAAAAAGATGAAAGCCCCAGTGTTTGCTAGACAGCAAACTTAGGTTAGGCCCCTAAATAAGGAAGCTCACTTCTGGGAGGGGTGCTGAGGACAGGTGGGCCTTTTGGCAGCCAGTGATAGGCTAGGGTTTTTTTTTTTTTTATTTTGTTTTGTTTTGTTTTGAGACAGAGTCTCACTCTGTTGCCCTGGGTAGAGTACAGTGGTGTCATCATTGTAGCTTATAGAAGCCTCAAACTCGTGGGCTCAAGCGATCCTCCTGCCTCAGCCTCCTGAGTAGCTGGGCCTATGGGCATGTGCCACCATGACCGGCTAATTTTTCTATTTTTAGTGCAGAAAAATGGAAATAGTACCAGGTGGGGTTCCTTGGACTGGCCAGAGTGGTGTCTCCAGTGCTCCCTGCCATGTGAGTATGACATGGCAGAGCACGCTGGCTCTCCACCAGTGATCCCCAGGCCCAACAGTAGCAGTGTTATGTGGGGACTTGCTGGAAATACACTTTCTCAGGCTCTCCCCAGACCAACCGGATCAAACACTGAGTGTGGGGCCCAGAAACTGAGGGTGTAGCAGGCTTTGCAGGTGATTCCGATGCCTGGTGCAGGGCAGGAACCACTAGCACAGGAGTTATGAGCTCAGTTTTAGGGATCACACATGCCTGGATTTGAATTTCAGCTCTGTCACCTGTGTGACTGGGCATGTCACCTGACAGAATTTGTCTGAGCTCTAGTTTTTTTGTTTTTTTGTTTTTGTTTTTAAGTAAAACGGCAATAGCTACTTTATAGGATTTTCAGAGAATTGAAAGAGGTAATGTTTGTAAAGAGATTTGCACAGTGCCTGGCAGGTAATAAGCATTCAACTAGTCATACTGCTAACAACAAACTATTATGACAACAGCCTGAGTATTACGATTGGGCCACGGTGTGGCCGCCATTCTCTTCCAGACTATGCCCTTAGAATGACTAGAAAGACAACCTATAAACTGTGGCTTCTGCTACCAGTTCTGGGCTTTTCTGTACCCCTGGGGCTGTATCAGACAAGGCTTCCTCACCGACACTCGACCTGCCGATTCAATTCCGCCCCACGTCCTGCTTGACTCGGTCCACAGGGTGGCTAGCGGTTGGCCTGACCTAGCCCCGTGAATGAGTTGCAAGGGACTGGTTTCATGTTCTCCTGGGTCCTACGCAGAATCACGAGCCGGTGCTGTGAGTCGGGAAATGGTACGCGGCAGCAAGCAGAGCAGCGCGGCCAGATTGCAGCCAGTCAGTCACACGGCTGCCTGCTCGTGGCTTTGCTTCCTGCTACCAGATTTATTATCCTCTGTTTTGAACAACACTTTTTCTTTGAGTGATTAAAGTGCTTGAAAAATCTGTTTTTGTTTGAATCACACATCCACAGAAAACTTCTGTGCACGTTTCTTTTTTCTTGTTTGATCCACAATGTGAAATAGGCAGAACAGGACATATTTTGTCCATTTTATAGATGAGGAAATTGAGTCCTTGGGAGATCAAGCGACTTGTCTAATCTAAGGTCACACAGCTAGTAGGTGGTAGAACCAGAACTAGAACCCGCTTTTCCTGACTCCTGGTCTAATAGTCCTTCAAATACATCACGTGGCTTCCTAAAACAGAAATGAAAGTTCCTCCAAACCAGGTGACCTGATCTCTAGAAAGTCCTCAAATTTGTCTGAAATTCCCTTTTCTCTAATGGAAATCATCTGTCTCGCTGCTATTTGACCTAATTTCCCCTGGCTTGGGTCTCAGTGTGGAAGAGGAAGCCCTTTGGAACAAGAAATTCTTTCGCTGCTCTTCAGCTCTGGGTCACCATCTGCTCCCCTGACCCCATGACCCTTGACTCCCTGGAGAGCTTCAGAAGGGTCAGGGCAGCCCCAGGAGTTGGGGTAAAAACAAGGAACTTCTGCTGGAGGGCTGTTTGCTTTGCAAGGAGTCCCTGGGATATCCCTCTGATGTTATTTTGCATGAATTCAACATCTCCTCATGGAGGAGAACTTTTTTCACTAGATTCACATAATCCTCTTCTAAGTAAGCGGGATAACGACGTTTCTGGCCTGACCCTAATTCCTGTGCTGACGTGGGGACCTGGCTGAGGAGCAGGGCTTGGTGCTGTGCTGAGAGAGAGGGAGAGGGAGAGACAATCTTTCTCCTGGGACAGACGCCGGCATCCAGCCACATGCCAAGCTCACACGTGAGGTTATCGGCCTCCCCACAACCCAAAGGTCAGCTCACCAGCTTAGCGGTGGGGAGAGAAACGCAGGAATTGAAAGTTGTTGCTTGTGTGGGCCACCCCTCCAATCTCCTACTTCTCCCAAACACACACTATTAGCTCTTTGGCTCAAAAAGCCAGAGAGAGCCTGGCTCCAGGTTGTTCTATATCGAGACGGCTGGGGATTGGCTGCAGACCTGAAGGCCCCCCGCTCCTTCCCCACAGACAGTTCTGGCTGGTGCCTGACAATCCCGGTTAGGCCCAAGCTTGTAGTGCTGTTGCCATAGCAACCACCTCCTGACAGGCGCTAAGAAACCCCAGGCCTGAGTCTACCTGGGCCAGGAGGAAGGCGGCTTCAGACCTGGGCCTCCGTTTCACTCCTGTCTTTGTCCTTGACTGACCCAGTCCTTCCAGGCAAGAGGGTGAAGTGTGGGTGGGGAGATTTGTCCTCTGACATCCAAACTTGACAATTACTGGGAATTTATCGACAACATTTTAGTAAACGTTAAAAATGCCAACTTTAAAACATTAAACCCAATTGTAGTCATTTATTCACTTTGAAATGCATAGCAAAGCTCTTAACGTATATATGGATGAAAGAGAAAATGTTTCCTCTCCTGCTCTCACACATCCTTCCTAAGAAGGAAACTCTCACCAGGATGTGAAGGGAAGAAAAAGGGAAACAGCCCACTTGGTCAAATTAATCAAATGCAGCCAATTTCCACCTCGGCCCCCTTCCTTCCAAGAGTCCTGTCAGTGAGAGGCAGGTTAAATTACCCACGAGAAAAAGCAACTGAGACAGAAAACACCAAGGCCAGCAGCAAACGTGGAGCTAATGAGATTTGATATTCCGAGTCTGGGGCCAGTGAACTGGGGACTAGTTCAGTCACGTTTCTCCTTAGCCAGTGAGTTTTAACAAATGGATGCTGCACCTTCCTGGGCCCTGGGACCTCTGACTCCCAGCTGCTTCCTGGGAGGAGGAGAAGAAACCCAGGAACCTGCTGTGCATGTAAGGGGTGCCCTCCTCCATGCCCCAGCAGGGGCGGGCCTCGTTCAGGCCGTAGTTGTAAAGGATGATGCCCAACTGAGCTGCCACTCTGAGCCCAGGTAACTGGATGGAGCTCCATTGTCGGCGAGATGCATCCAAGGTGAGATGCCTCCCCTCCCCATGCTATGCCTGACTCATTCAACAAGCATTTCTTGAATATCTGGTAGGCATCTATGAACATCTATTAAAAGCTCACAGTCTAGAGAAGGAGACAAATCCATAGGCAGTTTCACACAGGGCAGACATACATGCCACAGGAATAAAGGGAAGAGGCAGCCAACCTAAGAGAAGGCTTCCAGGAGGAGAGAAAGGTATTCCAGAAGGAGTAGAGGTAGAGGGGCAAGTAACATCATGCTGTGTTACTGTGGTGTCTCTTGTAAGTACAACAAAGTGGCTTCTTGAGAAAGACTGAACTCTCTGAGGACTAAGAACCATAGCTAGTAATATATATACAAATATACACATACACACACTCACACATATACCCATTGTAAACTATGAAATGTCCCCAAGGTGCCTTCATGATGGAAGGCTGACCAATGCCCACACTCATTCTCATGCCTCATCTCCTGCCTCCTGGGGGCGTGATTTGCCCCCCAACTGGCCTTGATGTTGTGGCCAGTTTAGGCTAGCCTAGTGCCAGATCCTGATCCTGCTCCCATGGGGTTTGCCTTCCTACACTGACTAGGTTGCCATCTATTCTGTGTGAATGGTGCCCTCTGATTGCACCCAGGCGCCCTGCTATTTTATTAACACTCCCCCATCGTTCTGGCAGTGTTAGTAGCCTTGCCCTGGCACGGGCTAAAACACAACCCCCAGCTCTGTTAATGCGCTTTACAGAATCATAGCTGCAGTGAAGCTAAGAGTATGGTTTTTCCAAGTGACTCGGGACCCCCCACAGGGAGTTGGGGGGTGGCTCAGGGTGCCCCAGCCACTCAGCCAGAGCTGCTCTGTGTTCCCCTGCTGTACATGGCTCCACGTAAAATTTCATTCAAAAATCACTGTTCTATACAATGATAATTTGTCAACATACAACAAAAAAAAGAGCAAGAAAATCCCCATTCTGCTAGTGTTGGAAGACTTAAGAAAGCCACTTCTGAGCTCTGGGCTGCTTGGAAGGTCATCTCTATCCCCGTCCTTCCACCTCTTCCCTTCTCACCCTGCCTCCCCGACTGCCCTTGCTAATTCCTTCTTTATAAACCCTTTATGTTAGGAATATCAAATAGCCTCAGAGCCTCACTACAATGGTTCAAGTTGAAAATTTTCCATGCACTGTTTCTATGTAACTATTTAATTACCTGTGGTACATATCATCAGTTCTCACGCATAAGTGGGCATCAACATACCTGGAGAGTTGTCAACCAGGTCTGAGATGGGGCTTAAGAGCTCATGTTTCTAGCAAGTTCCCTGATGGCTCTGATGCTGCTGGTCCAGGGATCACACTTTAAGTGCTGCTAGTTTATAAGAGTACAATCTAAAGTTAGTACAGGTCATTCTTGAGGTATTGAGAATACAGATGAGATTAAGAACTTGAGGAAAGGGCCACACTAGTAGCAGCTAGTCATCTCGCTCAGCTGGGGGTGGCCTACAAAGGTGGGGGGCGGGGCGGTGAAAAGGGCGTTGATAGAGATGGGGACTGTTGGGGGGTAGGAGGTGAGGTGAAAGGGTAAATGTGATATCATATGGGAAGTGCCTGCTCAGCACCTTTCACAACCTGGAAACTCAAATTGTGCTAAGTCTCATATCCTTGTTGTGAAATTAGAGCTAGAAGTGATTTTTAAAATATTGAGTATGTTCACTCATTCATTGTTCCACAAAATATTTGTGTCCGCTACTTTCAGAGCTTGATGTACAGCACTGTGGATACAAAGATACAAAAGCACCTCCCTTGCCTTTGACTTGTCCTTCCTACAGTAGGTGAGCCAAATACATGAACTGACACACGCAGTGTGTTGGTGATGATGGTGGTGGTGATGGAGATGGTGGTGGTGGTGATGGTGGTGGTGGTGGTGATGGTTGTGGTGGTGATGGTGGTGGTGGTGATGGTGGAGGTGATGATATTGGTGGAGGGTGTGTTGTCGTTGGTGGTTGTAATGGTGGTGATGGTAGTAGTAACTTGCTCTAGCAGGCTCTACCTATGTGTCAGGCATGAGGATGAGCACTTTCCATGTTTTATTTATTCTCCCAACAATACCAAGAGATAGGCATTCTTATCTCTCTTTTATAGATGTGGGAACCCAACATGTCCACAGTCATGTAGCTCATAATAAAGTGACAAATCAAGATTCACCGCCAGTTGTGTCTGGCTTCAAGGTGCCAACCCTTAATCCTCTGACTGCCACACCAGTCTGTGCTGCACCAGATGTTTGCTGTGGGCAGAGGACCTTGAACTATGTCTGGGGGGAGGCTGTGGCTAGGTCAAATCTCCCAGGAGATGTGCCGCTTGAGCCATGACACTGAAGGACAAGGTGGAGGGTGACACTCTAACAAAAAAGCAGCCTTTAGAGTTTGAGATGTGTCTGCTCTATAAAAATGACTGCTTTTAGTGAGTGAAAGGTTAAAGAATGCAAACATAGCTTGGCCACTCAGAACAGACTTATTTACAGAGACACTGGGAGTTGGGCAGTGCGTGATAAGGGAGGTCCCTGGGAGAACAGAGAGGAGCCGAAGTGGGCCCGAGACCAGCTGGGCTCACATAAAAAACAATATGAGCATCCACCAAAACAAATGCTACAGTCTTGGAAAAGTCTGGAAGTTGGAGTCAGAGCAGAGTCCATAAGGACACCAGCCCCCCCCCCGCCCCCACCGAAAAATGGTAATTTGAAAAGATCCCAGAGAGAAAAGATCTTTCTAAAAGGTGTATTCTACACATGAATCTGCTGAAACACTTCCATATTTGTGGATGGAAATTCAATCACTATGGCTGCTTAACAAACCTCTCCAACAATTTATTATGTTCACAGCATCTGTAAGTCAGGAATTTGGACAAGGCATGGCAGGAACAGCTTGTCTCTGTTCCATGGTGTCTGGGGTCTCAGCTGGAAGACTCAAAGGCTCAGGGTTTAAAAATCATTTGAAAATTCTTCCTCGTGCATGTTTGGTGTTGATGCAGTTTGGGGGGCTCAGTGCCTCTCCACTTGAGTATTTCATGTGATCTCTGCATGGGCTAGTTTGGGCTTCCTCACAGCCTGGGGGCCGAGTTCCCAGGGTGAGGGTCTGGAGAGAGAATATTAGATAGAAACCATATTGCTTTGTAGGACCTGACCTTGGAAGTTGTGCAGTACCACACTGAACACACTCTGTTTGTCAAGGTAGTTACAAAGGCCTTCCCAGGTTCCAGATTCTCTTGATGTGAATGTCAAAATTCTGGAAAAACATGCATGACTACAAATATTGCTTTGGTCATTTTTGGAAAGTACAATCTGTTCCAATGATAAAAAGAATTTTGGAGTAGACTCTACACTGACATTAATCTTTACACATCCTTTCTCTGACTTGGCCTAGCTTGGGGACGTAAGCTGGTTTCCTGCAGACCAAGTCAGGCTGCTGTTTACATATTTTGGTTAGCCTTCATGAAAGTCGAGATTTTGGATTATCTTTTTTTTTTTTTAGATTTCTTTTTTTTTTTTTTAATTTCAGGATATTATGGGGGTACAGATGGTTAGGTTACGTATGTTGCCCTTGCCGCCCCCTGCCAAGTCCGAGTTTCAAGTGCATCCGTCCCTCGGATGGTGCGCATCACACTCTTTATGTATGCATATACCCGTCCCCTCCTCCCCCCTCCCCCTCCCCCATGCCTGACATCCAATAGATGTTATTCTTATATGTGCACTTATGTGTTGATCGGTTAATACCAATTTGATGGTGAGTACATGTGGTGCTTGTTTTTTCATTCTTGGAATACTTCACTTAGTAGAATGCATCCCAGCTCTATCCAGGAGAATACAAGAGGTGCTATATCACCATTGTTTCTTAAAGCTGAATAGTACTCCATGGTATACATATACCACATTTTATTAATCCACTCATGTATTGATGGACACTTGGGTTGTTTCCACATCTTTGCAATTCTGAATTGTGCTGCTATAAACATTCGGGTGCAGGTGTCTTTTTTATAGAGTGTCATTTGATCTTTTGGGTAGATGCCCAGTAATGGGATTGCTGGATCAAATGGTACTTCTACTTGTGTCTCTTTAAGGTATCTCCACATTGCTTTCCACAGAGGTTGCATGAGTTTGCAGTCCCACCAGCAGTGTATGAGTGTTCCTATCTCTCTGCATCCACGCCAACATTTATTGTTTTGGGACTTTTTGATAAAGGCCAGTCTCACTGGAGATACGTGATATCTCATTATGGTTTTGATTTGTATTTCCCTGATAATTAGAGATGTTGAGCATATTTTCATATGTTTTTTGGCCATTATTCTGTCTTCTTTTGAAAAGTTTCTGTTCATGTCCTTCGCCCACTTTTTGATAGGGTTGTTTGATTTTTTTCTTGTTGACTTTCCTGAGTTCTAAGTAGATTCTAGTTATCAGCCCTTTATCAGATTTGTAGCATGCAAAAATTTTCTCCCATTCTGCAGGTTGTCTGTTTGCTCTTGTGACAGTTTCTTTGGCTGTGCAGAAGCTTTTTAATTTGATCAGGTCCCATTTATTTATTTTTGTTGTTGCTGTGATTGCCTTTGGGGTCTTCTTCCTGAATTCTTTGCCTAGGCCAATGTCTAGAAGCATATTTCCAACATCTTCCTCTAGAATTCTAATAGTTTGACTCCTTAGGTTTAAATCAGTTACCCAGCGTGAGTTGATTTTTGTGAGAGGTGAAAGGTGTGGATCCTGATTCAGTCTTCTACATGTGGCTATCCAGTTTTCCCAGCACCATTTATTGAATAAGGATTCTTTTCCCCTGTGTATGTTTTTGTCTGCTTTCTCAAAGATTAGATGGCTATATGAGGATGGTTTTATATCTGAGTTCTCAGTTCTGTTCCACTGGTCAATGGCTCTATTTTTGTGCCAGTACCAAGCTGTTTTGATTACTACAGCCTTATAATAAAGTTTGAAGTCTGGTAAATTGATACCTCCCATTTTGTTTTTATTGCCTAGAATTGTTTTTGCTATGTGGGGTCTTCTCTGGTTCCATAAGAAGCGTAAAATTAATTTTTCTACATCTGTGAAGAATGATGTTGGTATTTTAATAGGGATTGCACTGAATCTGTAGATCACTTTGGGTGGTATAGACATTTTAACAATATTGATTCTGCTGACCCACAAGCATTGTATGGTTTTCTACCTGTTTATGTCCTCTGCTATTTCCTCCCTCAATGTTTCATAGTTCTCCCTGTAGAGGTCTTTTACCTCCTTAGTTAAATATATTCCTAGATACTTTATTTTCTTTGTTGCTATTGTGAAGGGAACTGAGCCTTTGATTTAGTTCTAAGTATGACTGCTGTTGGCGTATATGAAAGCCTCTGATTTGTGTGTATTGATTTTATATCCTGAGACTTTACTGAATTCATCTATCAATTCCAGGAGCCTCTTGCTTGAATCCATGGGGTTTTCTAGATATAATATCATGTCATTGGCAAATAGTGAGAGTTCAATCTCTTCTTTTCCCATTCACATGCCTTTAATTCCACTCTCTTGCCTGGTTGCTGTGGCCAGGACTTCCAGCACTATGTTGAATAGAAGTGGAGATAATGGGCAACCTTGTCTGGTTCCAGTTCTAAGTGGGAATGTTTTCAGTTTTTCCCCATTCAGTATGATGTTGGCTGTGGGTTCGTCATATATGGCTTGTATGATTTTTAGGTAAGCCCCATCTATGCCTATTTTGTTGAGCGTCCTTATCATAAAAGGGTGTTGAATTTTGTCAAATGCTTTCTCCTCATCTATTGAGAGAATCATGTGGTTTTTGCTTCTGTTTGTGTGGTGAATTACGTTTATAGATTTGCGTATGTTGAACCATCCCTGCATCTCCAGGATGAAGCCCACTTGGTCATGATGGATTATTTTCTTAATAAGCACCTGGATTCGGTTAGCTAGAATTTTGTTGAGAATTTTTGTGCCTATATTCATAAGGGATATTGGTCTGTAGTTTTCCTTTTTTGTTGTGTCCTTTCCTAGTTTTGGTATCAGGGTTATGTTGGCTTCATAAAATGTGTTGGGGAGGAATCCATCCTTCTCAATATTGTGGAACAATTTCTGCAGGATAGGCACCAGTTCTTCTTTGTAGGTATGGTAAAATTCGGGTGTGAAACCATCTGATCTGGGACTTTTCTTTTTTGGAATGTTTTTTATTGCTGTTTCAATTTCAGTCCTTGATATTGGTCTGTTCAGGAATTCTATTTCTTCCTGGTTGAGCCTAGGGAGGCTGTGTGTTTCTAAAAATTTGTCCATTTCCTCCATTTTCCAGTTTGTGTGCATAAAGGTTTTTGTAATATTCATAAATTATATCTTGACTCTTCACGGCATCGGTTGTAACTTCTCCCTTTTTTTCCTGATGGAGCTTATTAGAGATTTTTCTTTTCTATTTTTCATTAGTTTAGCCAAAGGTGTGTCAATTTTGTTTATTTTTTCAAAGAACCAACTTTTTGTTTTATTAATCTTCCGTATAGTTTCCGTGTTGTCAATTTCATTTAGTTCTGATTTGATCTTATCAATTTCCCTTCTTCTGCTGGGTTTGGGGTTGGTCTGTTCTTCTTTTTCCAGTTCTTTGAGTTGATTCATTAGGTTGTCTGTTTGTGCTCTTTTTGGATTTTGGATATAGGCATTTATGGAAATAAACTTTCCTCTCAGGACTGCTTTGGCTGTGTCCCACAGATTTTGATAACTTGTGTCACCTTCATCATTTAATTCAAAGAATCCTTTGATTTCCATCTTTACTTCCTCATTCATAAAGGAATCGTTCAGTAGAAGGCTGTTTAATTTCCATGACTTTGTGTAGAGATGAGAGTTTCTGTTAGGGTTGATTTCTATTTTTATTCCACTGTGATCTGAGAAGACGCATGGTATAATTTCTATTTTTTTAAATTTTTTGAGACACGCTTTGTGTTCTAGAATATGCTCAGTCTTAGAAAATGTCCCATGAGCTTATGAGAAGAACGCATATTCAGTGGTTTTTGGGTAGAATGTCCTGTAAATGTCAGTAAGCCCCTTTTGTTCTAGAGTTCTGTTTAAGTCTATTATTTCTTTGTTAATGTTCTGTTTGGAGGATCTGTTCTGTGCTGTCAGTAGGGTGTTGAGGTCTCCAACTATTACGGTGTTGCTTTCTATCCATTTGTTTAGATCAAGTAGAGTTTGCTTTGTGAATCTGGGTGCACCTAACTTGGGTGCGTACATATTTAGAATTGTTATATCTTCTTGTTGAACTGTACCCTTCACCATTATATAGTGATCCTCTTTGTCTTTCATTACTTTTGTTGATTTAAAAACTAAGTTATCTGAGATCAAAACTGCCACACCTGCCTTCTTTTGGCTTCCATTTGCTTGAAATATTGATTTCCACCCCTTTACCTTGAGTCTAAATGCATCCTTGCAGGTTGGATGCATTTCTTGGAGACAGCAGATGCTTGGCTTATTTTTTTTTATCCATGCCTATGTCGCTTGAGAGGGAAATTCAAGCCATTCACATTTATTGAGAGAACTGATAAGTGGGGTGAATTACTGTTCGTTTTGTTGGGTTGCATTTTGTTACTTTGTTTTCTCTCTTGTGCCATTATGGAATCTAGCCTTTGGTCTTTAACTTTTGAGTGGTTTTACATTCGTGAGTGTTTATTGTGCTGATCCTTGTGTAATCCTTGTGTAAGTTTTGAGTACTTCTTGGAGAGCTGGTCTTGTCTTGGTGAATTCCCTCAGTCTTTGGTTATCTGAGAATGTCTTTATTTCTCCTTCATATATGAAACTTAGTTTTGCAGGGTACAAGATTCTAGGCTGGGCATTATTCTGTTTCAGAAGAGTGAGAATGGGGCCCCAGTCTCTTCTTGCTTGTAGGGTTTCAGTTGAGAAGTCTGGAGTTATTCTGATGGGCTTTCCTTTGTATGTTACTTGTTTCTTTCACCTTA